>QNTS01000496.1:643816-717506 GCA_003317085.1 Hucho hucho | reverse complement strand
AGAACTCGTTCAACTTATACCTATAAACTTGTCCAAGAACAATCAAACATCATTTTAAATGTATCCTTAGGAACACTTTTACGTATATTTACTATAATAAATCAACCGGAATATAAACTGAGCTCTAAAGACGGTAAAAAACACAGTGCGTGCTTGGCGAGAGCGCGCGCCCAGTCCTATAGAGTTCCAAAGAGACACTTCCTTATTTCCTCTTCTTCTCTGCTCTAATTCATCTAAACAGAATCAAAACACTTTCTCGAGACTGTTGACATCCAGAGGAAGCGATAGGTACTGCATTCATATGCCCTTATATGGGCATTTTCATGAGGGAGGGGTTCCAAATGAGGCACTCTGTGAAAACCACTTTCTCCAGGACAGAAATTCCTTGGGGTTTTGCCTGCCATATCCGTTCTGTTTTACTCACAGACAAATGGTAACGGTTTTACAAAATTCAGAGTGTTTCCTATCCAAAGGTACCAAATATGTGCATATCCTATTTTCTGGGCCTGAATGGGAGGCATTTTACTTTGGGCACGCCAGGCTCTCCAAAACGGTCAAGTTGTGCACTGATCCCCTAGAGGGCCTTTAAACAGCTTGGAAAATTCCAGAAAAGTATGTCATGGCTTTAGAACCTTCTGATTGACTAATTGACATAATTTGAGTCAATTGGAGGTGTACCTTCAAACTCAGTGCCTCTTTGCTTGACATCATGGGGGAAAAAAAATATATCAGCTAAGGCCTCAGAAAGAAAATTGGTTCATCCTTGGGAGCAATTTAAAAACGCCTGAAGGTACCACGTTCATCTGTACAAACAATAATGCGCAAGTATAAACACCATGGAACCACACAGCCGTCATACCGCTCAGGAAGGAGAGGCATTCTGTCTCCTAGAGATAAACGTACTTTGGTGCGAAAAGTGCAAATCAATCCCAGAACAACAGCAAAGGACCTTGTGAAGATGTTGGAGGAAACCGGTACAAAAATATCTTTATCCACAGTAAAACGAGTCCTATATCGACATAACCTGAAAGGCCGCTCAGCAAGGAAGACCCCACTGCTTCAAAACCGCCATAAAAAAGCCAGACTACGGTTTGCAACTGCACATGGGGACAAAGATCATACTTTTTGGAGAAATGTCCTCTGGTCTGATGAAACAAAAATAGAACATTTTGGCCATAATGACCATTGTTATGTTTGGAGGAAAAAGGGGGAGGCTTGCAAGCCGAAGAACACCATCCCAACCGTGAAGCACGGGGGTGGCAACATCATGTTGTGGGGGTGCTTTGCTGCAGGAGGGACTGGTTCACTTCACAAAATAGATGGCATCATGAGGAAGGGAAATTATGTGGATATATTGAAGCAACATCTCAAGACATCCGTCAGGAAGTTAAAGCTTGGTCGCAAATGAGTCTTCCAAATGGACAATGACCCCAAGCATACTTCCAAAGTTGTGGCAAAATGTCTTAAGGACAACAAAGTCAAGGTATTGGAGTGGCCATCACAAAGCCCTGACCTCAATCCTATAGAAAATTTGTGGGCAGAACTGAAAAAGCATGTGCGAGCAAGGAGGCCTACAAACCTGACTCAGTTGCACCAGCTCTGTCAGGACGAATGGGCCAAAATTCACCCAACTTATTATGGGAAGCTTGTGGAAGGCTACCCAAAACTTTTGACCCAAGTTAAACAATTTAAAGGCAATGCTACCAAATTCTAATTGAGTGTATGGAAACTTCTGACCCACTGGGAATGTGATGAAATAAATAAAAGCTGAAATAAATCATTCTCTCTACTATTATTCTGACATTTCACATTCTTAAAATAAAGTGGTGATCCTAACTGACCTAAGACAGGGATTTTGTACTAGGATTAAATGTCAGGAATTGTGAGTTTAAATGTATTTGGCTAAGGTGTATGTAAACTTTAACTGTATATCGTCAACTTCAAATATCACAATATTACATGTAATCATATCGGCCCAACCCTAACACACACACACAAATACACACACACACAAAGACACACTACCGTCTAAACAAGACTCTATTAACAGACATACAGTATCTCTTATCTTCCCCCTTCATAAATTCTTCAGGCGGGATGTGAGCAGACCCTAAAGACAATTACCAAGCCACCTTATTATAAAGGGCGTTGTGCACAGACAGGGATGCACACACTCATGTGGGCAAACAGGCGCACACACAAGTACACACACCCACGCGCACGCGTGCATGCACTCAATAATGCGCGCACAGGGTTTTTCATTATACTGGCGTTAGCAGGAGAAATAAGGTGATTTATGATATAATTAAAATGCCGTAAACGAGGGATAGACATGGAACATGCCAATATCGACACACTTTCATATTTCCACAGCACATTTTCTGAGCTGTTTACTGCACTGTGCTCACAGCTAAAAAAAATCCTGTGGTTGGATTGGACTATTTTTCATTCTATCATTCTATTTCTTAATTGCAGTAAACCTTTAAGCCTATAAGCAAATCCATCTGGACAGAACCATTTCCCTGCTCCCATTTTGATTTAGAGCTCTGGCCATGGTTTGTCTAATCACAGAAGTGAGAACCATATATCAGACAGCTCTGTGTGTGTCAGAACTGGCCAAGGCTGTATTTCACAAGTAAACTTTGGTACACAACTAAAGTAGGCACCAAACTTACTTCAGGATTACTTGGAAACACCCTACCTAACAGTACTGCCCGACAAACACACACACACACACACACAGAGGGTCTGTTTCCTTTGGGGAGAACATGGGGTTGCAATTTATCAGTGGATTGTTCCGAAAATGGGTCATAGACGCAGCAAGCAGAACCATTAAAGCGCTCTGGGAGTTTACGCTGTGGATGGTTGTGTGAACGTTGTGCCAGTATCTGTTGATGCATGTAATGCAGTAAGACATCATGTCTGCTTTCTAACATGCACATATGTAGCATGTATTGTAGCCATGTATGGACACAGTATAGGGTTATGCCATCTTTAGACTTTCACCCACTGGCAAAAACAGAGTATTCAATATCTACAGACAGTCTGTACATGTACAAGGACTGTATGGACTCTATAGATACGCGTTCCTTACTGACTGTATCTAAACCACATGCTGCAGTATGGAGCCTACAATACTGTAACCTTAAACCTTACTCTATGTAGCCCACAATACGTACAGAAGCCTTAAAAAATACATTGAAACCAAAACAAAACATTGGAGTCATTGTGTATAAAAAAAAAAAAAACTAGGTATGACAATAAGCACTTAGCAAAAACAGCCTAATAAAAAGGGTGAAAAAACATGTGGCTGTGAGGGATGCTGGCCCATGTCTAGAAAGGTTTTAACTGGCAGACTCACAGCCCATTAACACACACATAGTACAGTTCACTGCAGCTAGGCAGCAGAAGCCCAATGCACACTGCATTAGACCGGCGTTCAAATACTATTTAAAATCATGTCAAATACTTTAGCTGTGCTTTATTGAGTTTGCCTGTACGCAACGTAACCAATAGCAAATGCCCAACAATGCAAACCCACACACCTGGCACTCCAGGCAGGCTAAAGCAAACGCTCCAAGTATTTGAAATCGAAGTCTCCACCGCACTTAGTCTAACACTGTGTGTGTGCTTCACTGGTCCAGCATGCCCAACGTATTGTAAACCATTCACTCCTGTGAGCTGAAAAACATCTCATCACCATATATAGGCAACCCAGTGCATGATTATATCAGTTTCAGCTGGTGCGTATGGAATGCTTGTTGTCTCTTTTTCCATTCTCATATTTTTTTTCTTTACCCCATTCCTATCAGATACATGTGTTGTAAATGCAGGACGCACACACACACTCTTTCTCTCACTCTCTCTCTCTCACACACACACACACACGAGATATTGCTTGCAGATTCTCCTGGGGAGAATGTTTGGGTCTCCACAGTGAAGTAATAACAGGCTCTAGTGGTACTCGCTACACCGACTATCAGTAGGTCCACAAAAAGTGAAATCTGAGCAAGCCTAAATACCGTATATTGAGTGATAATTCACTTAGAATATGTGCTTTTTTGCTTTTTTTCGTACCAAGCAAAATTATCTAACGCCATTGGCGGTTAATTTGGCTTACTTAAAACAAAAAAAAGGCTTCATACAAGTCATTTATCTTATTTAAAAATATTGTTCTAGATATTTTACCTTGATATGACGTTTAAGGTCAAATATGTTGAAATAATGTGCTTTTTGCAGTACATATACAGGCTTCATGTAACTATAGGATAAATGAACTAGAGTAACAGTGTACCTGACACAACATTAGCATCATCTCAGTCATATGTCCACATACAAAATATTGCTGCATTGTCCTGGACGGACCGAGTGAAGAGCCAGGGCGCCATTTAGACAGAGGAGTACATGTCGGAGACGGCAAACTGTGGGTTTGTGTGTGTGCTCACGTGCGTGTGTGAGCGTAGGTGCTTGAGTGTGTATAAAGAGGGCTGAAACAAAAGCAGCGGCGGCTATAGTAAGGTAGGAAAGAGGAGAGTGGTGGGTGGGACTGGGATTGGGCCGAGTCGGGCCCTGCGTGGACAGACATCCTGAGGAAGAGCAGAGTGTGAGGAGCTGATAAGGCCAGAGGAGGGAAAGGACTGTTTACGCTGTAACGGACGCCTTTGAGTCGCACTGCTCCTGAGACACACAGGCTAATGGAAACACTGAACTAAAGAGAGGGAGAGGGGGGAGATGGGGAAAGAGAGAGCGAGTGGAAGGGGGACAGATGGAGAGATACCCTTGCTTGACCCATGACTGACAGGCATTAGAACATGACACAAACACAAACTAGCCTTCTGTGACCTCCCAAATGTCTCTCTTGTCTGTCTACCCCCTCCAGTACTACTGTTGTCTATCTACCCCCTCCAGTACAATCTGTCTACCCCCTCCAGTATTACTGTTTGTCTACCCCCTCCAGTGTTTTTGTTCAGTCTGTGTTTCTCCCAAGACTCAAGGACAATAATAATAATTTTCTTCCTAAGGAATTCAATCTGTTCTCTCTCTCCTCCTGTGTCTGTCTTCAACATACTGTACAGGCAGGAAAGGAAGCAGGGAAGCCCTCTAGTTAAAATGGAACAAAACAGTTATGACAGGAAACAGAGAGAACAGGAAGGATTATTTTCTCTGTTCTTTTCTATCCCCTTTTCTCTTATACACACGTCCCTGTTGTCATTCTATTTTTCTGTTGATGTTCACACATTTAGTTCTCTCTCAATGCCTTTCTTATACACAGAATGTAGGCCTGGATCTATTCACTTAATTTCTCACTCCCTCCCTTCCTCTGTCTGTCGTCTGTCTGTTTCTCACACTCACTCGCTCTTTCATCCTGTTTCCTCCACAGCCCGTCTCCCATCCTACCAGTCTTCAGCAGTGTCAGTGTAGGGCATGTCTGATGACAAAGTGCTCCAGACAGCCACGATGCCATATATTTAGACAGTGTGGGTTGTTGCTGGGTGATTGTGGATCTCTGCTTTAGTCCGTCCATCCATGTGTCTCTCTCTCTCTCTCTCCCTCTCTCTCTGTCTGTCTGGGGATCATAGCTTTGGCGCTTGCAATGCCAGGATAGTGGGTTCGATTCCCAGGACCAGCCATACGTAAAATGTATGAACACATGACCGTAAGTCACTTTGGATAAAAGTGTCTGCTAAATGACATATATTATATTATTCTCTCTCTGTCTCCCCACCCTCTCCCCCTCTGTTTCTTTCACTCTGTCTAGGCGGGAGACTAAACTGCCTCTGCTGTCACTAATCGCAAAAGCCAGAAGTCCGAGTCATGGCCAGCAGACACAGATCACTGGATGAGGGCAGTAAAGCCTGGGTAGAGGGTCTGTGGCATGTAGAATGTAGATCAGCTCATTATCATATCAAGATGACTGTGTAACCTGAGGGGTACTGTTCACATCCCTGAAGGGGCATCATGCTACAATAGGTTCAAGCCCCTGACTAAAGCAGTTAACCTTGCCTCAGCAAATAATGAGCTAAACAAATGGGCAATTTTTTCAGCCATACTCTACATTATTGTCAACATAATCAGGCATTCTAGACCTCTGTCTCCTGGCATGGGTTAGGAAAAGGAAGCTCCTCACTCTCGTGTGTGTGTGTGTATTTTTGTGTTTTTGTGTGTGTGTTGCCCGTGTGGGCAATTTGTTGAGTCTGACAGGAAGTAACTGAGGGTCACGACCCTGGAAATATTTCCCAGGAATCTCTAGTTACATAACCAATAAGAAAAATGTACAGTATAATGGATAGAGGAAGCGAGATGTCGAGAAGGTTAATTTGGTTTCTGCTATTTATGATGCAATCTAATTTTATAATAATGCTCGCTGCTCACATTTCACAATTTGACAGAAATCTGTATTTGTCGTAGTAGGATTAGTGTTGTGTAACAGGGCCATATGGTTTACAGGCCAGATCTCACTGCCTTACTGTAGCAGAGTCTCTTCTATTGTAGATTATAAGACCTGCTTACAGAAAAAAGAGCTTCCTTTATCTGCCCGTAGGGAGTCCTAGCTGTGTTTGCGTAATGTTTTTCACCAAAAAACAACAACCGCCAGGACGTAAATCTTTGTCATGCACACAAACGGATGAAAAGCACCGCTTTTAAACTCTACCACATTGAGAAGACTTGGGGGAGTTGCCTAATTGCTGATAACAATGAAAACAGCTTTGTAAGTAAATAAACTGTTCGTTTTAGGAACGTTTGGGTAGTTTACTCTTGATACAAATCCAGCTCCTAACTAGAAGAATGTAGCCTATGATCCGTTACTCCTATATCGTTTGTCTGATTGCCTCTCTTGGCTCTCCCTTCACCTCTGGTTTGTAGAGGAGAGGAGAGTATCCCTGACTGTTTCTCAAGGCCCGAGGCTATCATGTGGACAAGGTCTGGTCTGCAGACAGTCACTCTAGTGGACGTCTGGATGACATATTCCCCAGCGCCCGACTCTCCTACCCCTCTAGCCACTCCAGCCTCTCTACCCTACCTCACCAGCCACTACTCCTGACTCTCTGTGCCTCTCATCCTCCGTCGGTTTGTAGTCAGGCCCCTGATCCACTCCCTCTACATGCTTAGAGAGCACGCTAAGCACAGCGAAACACAAAGCCCATCACAGGATATTGGATAGGCGTGCTGGGATATTGGGGCCGGGTGAGCTGGGAAGATGAAGTTGCCCACCACAGTCTGTTGTTTATGTGTGATGTATTCCACAGGGTCACACAGAGAGTAGTGTGAGGCTGAACATGCCCCTCGACACAAAGAGGAAAGGAGGAGTGGAGAAAAAAAGGAGAGAGGACTCAATCTAAGGAAAGGAAAGGAGCAAAGAATCAAAAAGAGGAGGGGAGAAAACAAAAGAGGAAAGGGGGTAGAATAATAAGAGAAACAGAGGGAGAGAAGTTGGACCATCCCCTATGGGCTTGTATGAGTCAGTCATGATCATATTCACTAGGAGTAGTGTGGTTTGGTTTGGCTGAGGCTCCCCTAGATGATGGTCTGTCAGTTTGTCAGCTACCATATGTCTGATCTGGGACAGAGCTCAATGGAACCTGCAGCATATTATGCTGCATTATTAGAGCCTGAAATCATGATGCCCCAATATTTATTCAAGTAGTATCTACTGTTTGACCTGAGGTAAATTATGGATGGTTCTGCTCTTCAGCTAACCCTCTCTAACTCCCCTCTCCCAACTAACCCCCTCAAAGTTCCCTGTCTTTGTCTCTCCCTTCGACAGACAGATAACTATTTCTACAATAATGTGGGCTGCAGTGGAGGTAAACAGCCCTGGTCAAATGTAGGGGACATAACATGATCCAGAACATTAATCCACCAATACAAAGATGCATGGGAACAAGACATGTGGGCGAGCTACCTGGTGACATGGTAACATACCCAGCTAGCACATAACGTTCTGAGAACCATATGTTTCTTAGAGCGTGGTTGTCCTATGGTTATTTTGCATACAACCTTATCACAACTTTCTGGGAATGGTGCAGGATTGTTGCTTCCCACTGGGCACAAACTGGTTGAATCACATTGTTTCCATGTAATTTCAATGAAATTAAATTGCGTTGAATTGAGGTCTGTGCCCAGTAGGTTGGCTTTGGAACATTCTTAGTACAAAGTATTTTCTTGGTATTTCATTATTTTAACAGAACGTTTCCTAAAAGTCCAAACAAACATTTCATAAAAATGTTGGTGATGTTCTAGGAATGTTCTCCAACTGGTTTGGATTTGGAATGTTCTCAAATAGTTCAGAGAAAATTAAGAAACAACGTTCTTCTGTGGGAATTTCAATACTTCAGCATAATGTTTTCTACAGGTTTCCTCATGGTTTTATTTACGGTCATGTGCTCAAATTGTTCAGAGAACATTAAGAAAAAAACATTTAAAAACATTTACATTCCATTCTCAGCATCAACAAACTCTCTCTATCCTCTATCTTGTTAAGTGTGTTCAGGTGTGTTTGCCAATGTCACTAATTGGCCACACCTGGTCTTAATGCTTGTTTCCTTTGAAATGGGATCTGTTTGAAAAGTCTAAAATGAACAGCTTTAATGCGTTAAAAAACATGGCATGATATCTCCATCCTGGTGGTGCAGCATAGAGAACAGAAGATCATAGGTTTGAATCTCACTGACACCGTGCCATAATAAATCAAAGAATATTTGCATGATTAATGCCTAAGGAAATGAACTTCCATGTGTCCTGTGCTTGGAGTTCAAAACAGTTAACCCAAACTAAGCTAGCGGTGTTATTAAAAGTCTTATTGAAGCATGTTCCTTGAACTTTATTTAATAACCTTCAAATAACCTATAATTTCTGTTCTCAAAAGGTTAATAAATCCTCCCTGACCAAGGCCCTTCTCCCCCGATTGCTCAGGTTGGCCAGGCGGACAGCTATAGGAAGAGTCTTGGTGGTTCCAAACTTCTTCCATTTAAGAATGATGGAGGCCACTCTGTTCTTGGGGACCTTCAATGCTGCAGAATTGTTTTGGTCCCCTTCCCCAGATCTGTCCCTCGACATAATCCTGTCTCTGAGCTCTACAGACAATTCCTTTGACTTCATGGCTTTTTGTTGTTGTTGTTGCTCTAACATGCAACTATCAACTGTGGACCTTATATAGACAGCTGTGTGCCTTACCAAATCATGTCCAATCAATCGAATTTAGCACAGGTGGACTCCAATCAAGATGTAGGAACATCTCAAGAATGATCAAGGATGATCAGCTCAGCGTTCAACACCATAGTGCCCACAAAGCTCATCACTAAGCTAAGGACTCTGGGACTAAACACCTCCCTCTGCAACTGGATCCTGGACTTCCTGATGGATCGCCCCCAGGTGGTAAGAGCAGGCAACAACATGTCTGCCATGCTGATCCTTAACATTGGGGCCCCCCAGGGTTGTGTACTTAGTCCCCTCCTGTATTTCTCTGTTCACCCACGACTGTGTGGCCAAACACGACTCCAACACCATCATTAAATTTGCTGACGACACAACAGTGGTAGGCCTGATCACCGACAACAATGAGACGGCCTTTATGGAGGAGGTCAGAGAACTGGTAGTGTGGTGCAAGGACAACAACCTCTCCCTCAATGTGAGCAAGACAAAGGAGCTGATCATGGACTACAGGAAAAGGCGGGCCGAACAGGCCCCCATTAACATCAACGGGACTGTAGTGGAGCGGGTCGAGAGTTTCAAGTTCCTTGGTGTCCACATCAGCAACGAACTATCATGGTCCAAACATACCAAGACAGTCGTGAAGAGAGCACGACGAAAGCCTTCCCCCCTCAGAAGACTGAAAAGATTTGTCATGGGCCCCCAGATCCTCAAAAGGTTCTACAGCTGCACCATCGAGAGCATCCTGACCAGTTGCGTCACCACCTGGTATGGCAACTACTCGGCATCTGACTGTAAGGCGCTACAGAGGGTAGTGCGAATGGCCCAGTACATCACTGGGTCCAAGCTTCCTGCCATCCAGGACCTATATACTTGGCGGTGTCAGAGGAAAGCCAATGAAATTGTCAGACTCCAGTCACCCAAGTTATAGACTGTTTTCTCTGCTACACACGGCAAGCCGTACCGGAGCGCCAAGTCTAGGACCAAAATACTCCTCAACAGTGCTTTTACACCTGCATTGCTTGCTGTTTGGGGTTTTAGGCTGGGTTTCTGTACAGCACTCTGTGACATCAGCTGATGTAAGGGGGGCTTTATAAATAAATTTGATTTGATTTGATGATACCCCCAAGCCATTAGACTGCTGAAAAATTCATAAAAATCACCATTGGACAATTTACATTGACACACCCCCCCTCTTGTACACTGCTGCTACTCGCTGTTTGTTTGTTACCTATGCATATTTACTTTGCCCCCACCTACATGTACAAATTACCTCAACTAGGCTGTACCCCTGCACACTGACTCGGTACCGGTGCCCCCTGTATATAGCCTCGTTATTGTTATTCTTATTGTGTTACTTTTTATTATTACTTTTTATTTTAGCCTACTTGGTAAATATTTTCTTCTTCTTGAACTTCTCTGTTGGTTAAGGGCTTGTAAGTAAGCATTTCACGGTAAACTCTACACTTGTTGTATCGGCACACGTGGCAAATAAAGTTTGATAAGATTTTTGGAAAGAGGCTGCACCTGAGCTCAATTTCGAGTCTCATAGCAAAGGGTCTGAATACCTATGTACAGTTGAAGTCGGAAGTTTACATACACCTTAGCCAAATACATTTAAACTCAGTTTTTCACAATTCCTGACATTTAATCCTAGTAAAAATGCTCTGTCTTAGGTCAGTTAGGATTACCACTTTATATTAAGAATGTGAAATGTCAGAATAATAGTAGAGAGAGTGATTTATTTCAGCTTTTATCTATTTCATCACATTCCCAGGTGTTCAGAAGTTTACATACTCTCAATTAGAATTTGGTAGCATTGCCTTTAAATTGTTTAACTTGGGTCTAACGTTTCAGGTAGCCTTCCACAAGCTTCCCACAATAAGTTTGGTTAATTTTGGCCCATTTTTCCTGACAGAGCTGGTGTAACTGAGTCAGGTTTGTAGGCCTCCTTGCTCACACACGCTTTCTCAGTTCTGCCCACACATTTTCTATGGGATTGAAGTCAGGGCTTTGTAATGACCACTCCAATACCTTGACTTTGTTGTCCTTCAGCCATTTTGCCACAACTTTGGAAGTATGCTTGGGGTCATTGTCCATTTGGAAGACCCATTTGCGACCACGCTTTAACTTCCTGACTGATATCTTGAGATGTTGCTTCAATATATCCACATAATTTCCCTTTTTCATGATTCCATTTATTTTGTGAAGTGCACCAGTCCCTCCTGCAGCAAAGCACCCCCACAATATGATGCTGCAACCCCGTGCTTCACGGTTGGGATGGTGTTCTTCGGCTTGCAAGCCTCCCCCTTTTTCCTCCAAACATAACAATGGTCATTATGGCCAAACAGTTAAATTTTTGTTTTATCAGACCAGAGGATATTTCTCCAAAAAGTACGATCTTGGTCCCATGTGCAGTTGCAAACCGTAGTCTGGCTTTTTTATGGCGGTTTTGGAGCAGTGGCTTCTTCCTTGCTGAGCGGCCTTTCAGGTTATGTCGATATAGGACTCGTTTTACTGTGGATATAGATACTTTTGTACCTGTTTCCTCCAACATCTTCACAAGGTTGTTTGCTGTTGTTCTGGGATTGATTTGCACTTTTCGCACCAAAGTATGTTAATCTCTAGGAGACAGAACGCATCTCCTTCCTGATCGGTATGATGGCTGCGTGGGCCCATGGTGTTTATACTTGAATACTATTGTTTGTACAGATGAACGTGGTACCTTCAGGCGTTTGGAAATTGCTCCCAAGGATGAACCAGACTTGTGGTCTACAATTGTTTTTCTGAGGTCTTGGATGATTTCTTTTGATTTTCAGATGATGTCAAGCAAAGAGGCACTGAGTTTGAAGGTAGGCCTTGAAATACATCCACAGGTACACCTCCAATTGACTCAAATTATGTAAATTAACCTATCAGAAGCTTCTAAGCCATGACATCATTTTATGGAATTTTCCAAGCTGTTTAAAGGCACAGTCAACTTAGTGTATGTAAACTTCTGACCCACTGGAATTGTGATACAGTAAATTACAAGTAAAATAATCTGTCTGTAAACAATTGTTGGAAAAATTACTTGTGTCATGCACAAAGTAGATGTCCTAACCGACTTGCCAAAACTATAGTTTGTTAACAAGATCTTTGTGGAGTGGTTGAAAAACGAGTTTTAATGACTCCAACCTAAGTGTAAGTAAACTTCCGACTTCAACTGTATAGAAAACACACATACAGTGAGGGAAAAAAGTATTTGATCCCCTGCTGATTTTGTATGTTTGCCCACTGACAAAGAAATGATCAGTCTATCATTTTAATGGTAGGTTTATTTGAACAGTGAGAGACAGAATAACAACAAAAAAATCCAGAAAAACGCATGTGAAAAATGTTATAAATGGAATTGCATTTTAATGAGGGAAATAAGTATTTGACCCCTCTGAAAAACATGACTTAGTACTTGGTGGCAAAACCCTTGTTGGCAATCACAGAGGTCAGACATTTCTTGCAGTTGGCCACCAGGTTAGCACACATCTCAGGAGGGATTTTGTCCCACTCCTCTTTGCAGATCTTCTCCAAGTCATTAAGGTTTCGAGGCTGACATTTGGCAACTCGAACCTTCAGCTCCCTCCACAGATTTTCTATGGGATTAAGGTCTGGAGACTGGCTAGGCCACTCCAGGACCTTAATGTGCTTCTTCTTGAGCCACTCCTTTGTTGCCTTGGCCGTGTGTTTTGGGTCATTGTCATGCTGGAATACCCATCCACGACCCATTTTCAATGCCCTGGCTGAGGGAAGGAGCTTCTTACCCAAGATTTGACGGTACATGGCCCTGTCCATCGTCCCTTTGATGCGGTGAAGTTGTCCTGTCCCCTTAGGAGAAAAACACCCCCAAAGCATAATGTTTCCACCTCCATGTTTGACGGTGGGGATGCTGTTCTTGGGGTCATAGGCAGCATTCCTCCTCCTCCAAACACGGCAAGTTGAGTTGATGCCAAAGAGCTCCATTTTGGTCTCATCTGACCACAACACTTTCACCCAGTTGTCCTCTGAATCATTCAGATGTTCATTGGCAAACTTCAGACGGGCATGTATATGTGCTTTCTTGAGCAGGGGGGCCTTGCGGGCGCTGCAGGATTTCAGTCCTTCATGGCTTAGTGTGTTACCAATTGTTCTCTTGGTGACTATGGTCCCACTGCTTTGAGATCATTGACAAGATCCTCCCGTGTAGTTCTGGGCTGATTCCTCACCGTTCTCATGATCATTGCAACTCCACGAGGTGAGATCTTGCATGGAGCCCCAGGCCGAGGGAGATTGACAGTTCTTTTGTGTTTCTTCCATTTGCGAATAATCGCATCAACTGTTGTCACCTTCTCACCAAGCAGCTTGGCGATGGTCTTGTAGCCCATTCCAGCCTTGTGTAGGTCTTGTAGGTCTACAATCTTGTCCCTGACATCCTTGGAGAGCTCTTTGGTCTTGGCCATGGTGGAGAGTTTGGAATCTGATTGATTGATTGCTTCTGTGGACAGGTGTCTTTTATACAGGTAACAAGCTGAGATTAAGAGCACTCCTCTTAAAAGTGTGCTCCTAATCTCAGCTCGTTACCTGTATAAAAGACACCTGGGAGCCAGAAATCTTTCTGATTGAGAGGGGTTCAAATACTTATTTCCCTCATTAAAATGCAAATCAATTTATTTTCACATGCGTTTTTCTGGATTTTTTTGTTGTTATTCTGTCTCTCACTGTTCAAATAAACCTACCATTAAAATTAGAGACTGATCAATTCTTTGTCAGTGGGCAAATGTACAAAATCAGCAGGGGATCAAATACTTTTTTCCTCACTGTAGTTGCCAAAGCTACAACATTAAATCTAAAAATAACTAGATAGTAAAGTGAGAGAGCAGTGTGAAGCCTTCCTCGCTTTCCTTCCACAAATAACTCGACAGAACGGTCTTTGCTCCGGTGACAGTATTAGTTTTGCCAAGGTGATCCCCACTAACATGACAGCCACTTACAACTGCCACTGAGAAACCAGGGGAGACTGAAGTACTAACACAAATTTCTAATTGCCTCGCAGAGGTGAAGAGCACACCTCCCAGTACTAATTGCTGATTGACTAGGAGAGGAGAAACCACTCCCCCTCCAATACAGCCACTGATTACCAAAACAAGTGTCATGACTGACCACAAGAGTCCAAATAGGTCAGATCAGGTGTGCAATGAATAACTTCAATCAGACCCCCATTCACCCGAAGGTAGAAGATCCAGGCCTGTGCTCTCAAAATTCACCAAAGGAATGTGCTTTTTCCCGCAGAAACTCTAACACGTTCAAAAGCGAATACTGGAACAATATTTAGAACGTAGAACGTGGGGAATGGTCAGAGGCGATCTATCGAACACTAATGTCATTTTGTTTGTTATTTTGTGATGTCATTAAAAATGTTATTAAGGAAATACTGTAACTTGGAAAGTACACACACTACATAGCTGAAGTTTCCATACTATGGGTTGAGCATGTAATATGAAAAATGATAAAAGTGTTTTTGTTAAGAAAGGGATGCGATTTGAGAAGCTATAAGAGATAATTGTTTTCCATAACTTTGCACATTGAGTAATCACCACCCCAATGTGAGGTCAGGGAGTGTGCCAGCCGCCCCTTTCGAGCAAAAGGTATAAATGATGGGTTACGAATTAACACATGGAACCAGAAAAAGTGTGAAGAGGCAGCTACACGTTTAAAATGGTTTGAACTTTGAATCTTAATCGAACGTGGTGACGATACAATAACCTCCCAGACAATCACTGGTATGGCTAATTACCTGTCCTAAGTAAGGTCTTTTAAAGCGAATTTAAGTAGGATCATCCTGTTGCTCTGCTCAAACCATCGTATTATGCTACTCTTATCACCCCACTGGGGAACATTCGATATGGCTGGCTAGCCTTCAAAGAAGCATCTTCAAGAGCGAATGGAAGAAAAATCAACTATGTAGTTCTGTTCAGGACTACATGACAAGTCACCGGATACCAGACAACTACGAAGAAGGACAACAGTAGAAGAGTTGTTGGAACCATTTCGTACAATCAGAGCCTTACAAGCGTGCCGCGAAAAGGCCCAACCCCCTTTCCAAGGCTGCCCCTTCACCGAGAGATCCCTGGCGAACCCAGGCATTTCACGTAAATACATTGTGTGCATTGAATGTGGCAATTATGTGTCTCTGTCCCTATCTCTCCTTCTCCATCTCTTCTTTAACAAGCATCCATGTTGTTGTCATTCCTCTAGGGACATGTTTTCAGCGTATTACATCTCCAGTCAGTAACCGGTGCAGAGTGTGTGTGTTTATCCTGTGTTCCCATTTAATTAGCTAGTAAATAAACAATTAAAGCAATTTGTGGAGTACTGAATCATAAGTAAGGCTCGGGTTTTGCAGTAGGCTACGACTGTTCAGAATGGTGATGTGATACGAGGTTATGATTAATATGTTGACTGTTTATAGATGTGATAGGTGAAGACCTTTTAGAGTTTAATTCGGGAGATGGTAACCGCTCTCGTGGTCCCCCAGACCATAGAGTTGAGTGTTGCATGATTCATTTAATCGGGTAACAATTACACATAGTTAGTTAATTCAATAAATAACAGTCTTCAGATTATTGTTAGAGTCAAATCACGACACAAGTCACAAATTGCCCTGCCCCTTGATCCTGGTTGATGTGTCAGCTGCAAGTTATGCACAGTCAGCAGTTCACACACCAAGTAGGCTACTGGGAAGACAGGCAGCACTTAAAGTAGATGTCCCTAGCTGGCAAAAAGACTACTAGACAGACAAAGCTAAAGACAAAAATTATACTTATCACTCCTGGAGATATCAGGAGTCCTCTAGCTATAGAATGACGGTAGCTTGCCAACTGTACTGTTGCTAAGTGAAATATCATCAGCTAGTTAACTTCATATCAGCTTGATGTAGGCCTATTTATCATTGTAAATTAAAAACTCATGCTCCAAATGCATTTGTAGATAACAGCAATGGAGACGGTGAAAAGGATTTTATGCTCCAGCAGTCAGAAAAGGGAGTAGGCGTACTAGTTAGATGGGGCAGGTTGTGGGATGATATTATGAAAATATTATCCAGTTTTAGTCCCTAGAGAATACAAATATGAAGAGCGACAGACATAATAGTCAGGGCTGTCTAACTAATAAAATGAAGCTTCTTTGTGATGTCTGTCCTCAGATATGGAGAGCTGTGAAAGCCTGTCTGCAGATGAAGCGGTCCCAGTGAATGTCCCAAGAGACTGCTGGCACAAACTTGTATGCCATGGGTTGTATGTGTACTTACACTACATGGCCAAAAGTATGTGAACACCCCTTCAAATTAGTGGATTCGGCTATTTCACCCACACCCATTGCTGACATGTGTATAAAATTGAGCACGCATCTATGCAATCTCCATAGACAAACATTGGCCCGTAATGAATAGCTCAGTGACTTTCAACATGGCACCGTCATTTAAATGTGTATTTTAAACTTTATTTAACTAGGCAAGTCAGTTAAGAACAAATTCTTATTTACAATGACGGCCTACCCCGGCCTAACCCGTACGACGCTGGGCCAATTGTGCACCGCCCTATGGGACTCCCAATCACAGCTGGATGTGATACAGCCTGTATTTGAACCAGAGACTGTAGTGACACCTCTTGCAGTGCCTTAGACCGCTGCGCCACTCGGGACCCCACCTTTCCAACAAGTCAGTTCGTCAAATTTCTGCCCTGCTACAGCTGCCCGGTCAACTGTAAGTGCTGTTATTGTGAAGTGGAAATGTTTAGGAGCAACAACAGCTCAGCCACAAAGTGGTAGGCCACACAAGCTCAATGGGACAGCCGAGTGCTGAAGCGCGTAGCACATAAAAATCGTCTGTCCTTGGTTATAACACTCACTACAGAGTTCCAAACTGCCTCTGGAAGCAACATCAGCACAAGAGGTGTTCGTCGGCAGCTTCATGAAATGGGTTTCCATGGCCGAGCAGCCGCACACAAGCCTAAGATCACCATGCACAATGCCAAGAGTCAGCTGGAGTGGTGTAAAGCTCACTGCCATTGGACTCCGGAGCAGTGAAAAAACGTTCTCTGGAGTGATGAATCACACTTCAGTCCGACGGACAAATCTAGGTTTGGTGGATGCCAATAGAACGCTACCTGCCTCAATGCATAGTGCCAACTGTAGTTTGGTGGAGGAGGAATAAGGGTCTAGGGCTGTTTTTATATTGATTCGGGCTAGGCCCCTTAGTTCCAGTGAAGGGAAATCTTAAAGCTACAGCACACAATGACATTCTAGACGATTCTGTGCTTCCAACAGTTTGGGCAAGTGAGGTTCATACAAAAATTGTGTGGAAGAACTTGACTGGCCTGCACAGAGCCCTGACCTTAACCCCATCGAACACCTTTGGGATGAATTGGAACGACGACTGCGAGCCAGGCCTAATTGCCCAACATCAGTGTCCGACCTCACTAATGCTCTTGTGGCTGGATGGAAGCAACGAGCAGTTCGACGAGCAGGAGTCCACATATTCTTGGTCATGTTGTGTATTTTAGCAAATGTTGTATACAACAATACAGTTAAGTCACACAATGTAGGCTACAAATGTATTACAAAGGTGTGCAGACTTCATTTCCAGCCCAGCACAGCACTAACACACCTGATTCAACTTTTCAAACTTAATGAGTTGATAATAATGTGTTTATTGCTTGGCTGGTCTGCTCACCCAGTAGATCAGGGAGTGGAGCAAGGTTGTCCACCATTGGTATGGATGTTTTTGTTCACTTGAAATTATGCTTCAGTAATAATAATAGCATACTTACTAACATTTACAAACAAGTTAGATTATTTGTACATCTGGAAATTATTTTTGGATTCATTCAATGTTGATTCATTGAAGTTAAGTGTTTAAACTTGTTTTAATTACTTCTTCAGGCTAGGGTCTTTTTTTTCAGAATTTCCACCTGACTGACGTGCCCAAAGTAAACTGCCTGTTACTCAGGCCCAGAAGCCAGGATATGCATATAATTGGTAGCATTGGATAGAAAACACTTTGAAGTTTGTATAAATGTTAACATAATGTCTGAGACTATAACATAATTGATATTTCAGGTGAAAATTTTTGAGGTCCCAGGCTCTTATAATGGAAAGCTATGGGTCCTATGCAATTCTAGCTCCCAGATTGCAATTCCTATGGCTTCCACTAGATGTCAACAGTCTTTGTTCATTGTTTCAGGCTTGTTTCTTCCAAAAACGAGGAAGAATTTGGAGTTTTGGCACAAAGACTACCGGAACAATATCAGTCTGTTGGCGTGCAACGAAGAGGACGCTCGCTTACTAATTTTACTTTTCTATTGAACATACATATTTTTGTATGAAATATTATAGTTTATTTACATTTTAGGGTACCTGAGGATTAAAGAGAAACGTAGTTTGACTTGTTTGAACAAAGTTTAGCGGAAGCTTTTTGGATTCTGCATGTTGAACAAGTGGATTACTGAAATCGATGGCGCCAACTAAACAGACTTTTTGGGATATAAAGAAGGATTTTATCTAGCAAATGGACCATTCATGTTGTAGCTGGGTGTCACGTCCTGGCCATAGAGTGCCTTCTGGTTCTCTATGGGGATTTAGGTCAGGACGTGACTAGGGTGGGTTCTAGTTTATTTTGCTTCTATGTTGTGTTTTCTATGTTGTTTATTTCTATGTTTTGGTTTTGTATGGTTCCCAATTAGAGGCAGCTGATTGTCGTTGCCTCTAATTGGGGATCATACTTAAGTTGTTCTTTTTTTTCCACCTGTGTTGTGGGTTATTGTTTTGTTCTGTGTGCGCTACACCTTGTCAGGTTTATTTGTTTGTTATTTGGAAGTTTCACTTTAATAAAAATATGTGGAACGCCACTCACGCTACGCCTTGGTCCGTTCTTCAAAACGATCGAGACATTGGGACCCTTGGGATTGCAAAAAGAAGAAGATTTTCAAAAGTAAGTGATTTATTTAATCGCTATTTGTGATTTTATTAAGCCTGTGCTGGTTGAAAAACATGTTGATGTGGGGCGCCGTCTTCAAACATTCGCATGGTATGCTTTCGCTGTAAAGCCTATTGTAAATCGGACAATGCAGTTAGATAAACAAGAATTTAAGCTTTTAAATGATATAAGATACTTGTATGTTTAATATTACGATTATTTATTTGAATTGCGCGCCCTCCAATTTCACCGGATGTTGTCGACTGGTGTCCCGCTAGCGGGATGCCTAGCCTTAAGAAAATTAACTTAAACATTTCAAGATGAACTAGCGTCAATGCTCATTCATCAAAAATCACAATTCTGCAATAAAAAGGTGTGAAGGGGATCTGTCACAAATTTTTGTGTTGCTTTCATTACCTTTTTGAACATTACCTTTTTGTCCAGTTATGAGCTCTCCGATCGGTTTTATTTGATTGTCACTATGTCTTAGGATATCAGCCATGTGGACCCATGTTGCAGCATATCATAATGGCATGCATCAACAATGCAGCCATAGTCCTACAGTATGATGGTGTAACTGGCCTAGTGGGCATGTGCAATCAATGTGCCCCTTGTCATTGTACATCTTAAGCAGAAAATAGCTAAACTCACACCTCATTTGCATGTTGATGCTAGCTATATGTTCTCATTTAAAATTATACCAGTAGAGAATGTATATGAGGCTAACCATAAAACATTTTCAACATTATTTTTCTGACATGAAATTGTTTTGTGCAAATCCTACCCTTGTGTTCTAGGTACCATACTGTACATGAAAACAAGGAGCTGGCAATTTGTAGGCTAAATAAAAATATTAAAGGAAAATGTGTCATGGGGAGCCTTGTTTATTTGCTGAGAATATTTTAGAACACAGAGACAAAAACAGAAGGTCTATGACATGGAGGATTTCAGAGATGTTGATGATGGGTAAAGGGAGATTTGCACAACAATCTTTGCAAGTCAAAGCCACAATTTCCTTTACCCATTCATGTGCATGTAGGCCTATGTATTCTGCAGGGAGTGCGCTATAATCATCAATGTCATGACACCAGTATAATGAAAGAGCCATAAGCTATAATATATGAGAATCATAATGTTAAGATACCATACTCCAATTGGTAGCATATTACATGGGAAAGGCATGCTTAGTGTATCATTTGCAATGTTATAATTAGTGTTACTGGTGATTTCTATCATTTGTTGACTTTGATCATAGTTTTGAGGTTTAGGTTGCTTGATGTTCATAGCTAGCTAGCAGCACAAGCAAACTTGTTTTCTCTTCACCCACCATCAACACCAACAATCTCTGCAATCCTCCTCCATGCCATTAACCTTATGTATTCTAGCAAAGCAAAATCCTATAGATTTGGGAAACCAGACACAGCGATGATTGATTTGAGACTCCATCTTCTTCTTCGATGAGGTTTAATAGCAGTTGGCATCCAATAAATGTTGCATTACCGTCACCTTATAGACTGGAGTACAAGTCCCTTATACTTAGCTTGAAAAAATTAACACCCTACTCCACTATTTAAATCTATTTAGTCCTACTTCAGGCCAACAACCTGAAAGGATGGGACACCACCTCTTAACACACCGTGTAACTCTTCTGAGGTCAAGTCTCGCACACCCAAATACCTCTCTGCAGCTGCCACCACAACCTCAATTTTCTGCGACTTATGTTCCATCCCTGCAGTACAGTTGTTAACCATTGCTATAAATGCTAAAAATCCAATCTTACTGAAACATATCACTTGTTGGCCTATACCTTTGTACTGGTACAGATCTACTACTCACACCACTCCTCTCAGGATCCCTCCCCCTTGACCCATCTTCCTCTACTTTCTTCACTGCCTCAGCTTATGACAACTTCTGCACTACTCTAACCCTGGAAACCTCAACCTGCCTCTCTCGCACGGGACGTTTCTGATTCCCAGTCCCATGGGCACCCCTACAATTAACACATTCCACTACTTTCCCCAATGCTACACATTCCTTTGTCTCATGCCCTTCTGCACACTTCTCACACCTAGGAATCTCCTGCCACATGCCCATAAGCTTGACATCTGTAGCAACGTAATGTATTTGGCACAAAAGCTCATACAGGATAACTTATATATCCTAACATCACTTTGTCGGGCAAAGACTCAACATCAAAACTCAAAAGAACAGGCAACGACTCTGTTTCACCACTCACGCCACCCTGTCTGCGTCAATTATCACAAGACCACCTCTGGTTACCCTCACTGATTCCACAGCACCCAACTCTGTTTTCACCCACCCTGAATCCATAAATGGATCAGCCAAAAGGCAAGGGTCCACTTTTCTCAAACTTCACTCCTACTGTCACAGACTGATCTTTATCCTGACCCTCGGTGCAAGCCTCGGGCTCAGAGAACTTCACCACACCTACCACCTCCGATACTTCGCCCTCATTCACTTCCATTTCTCCTCCTGTCTTTAGCTCAGTCTGCTTACACGTTCTACCATTCTTTAACAAACCATCTCCCTTTTTCTGCCATTTTTAACCGACTCAAGCTCACCCTCTTCCTCCCTCTCTCTCTTAGACCTCCTCTGCCTCTCTTTTTCCCTCCATTCCTCCATCTGTATTCCAAGTATACGTCTCCTTATGATAATACTGCACTTCTCCTGTCATACATCTTGTTCTTGCCTTCTCAAGGGACGCCATTTAACCGGCTGTCACAATCTCTGTAAAATCAGCACAAACCCCATCAGTCATGTGTCATGCCAATTTTGCCTAAGAACACAGCCATGCATAAAGAATGGTACCAACACATCCTCCAAGAGCAACTTCTCCCAACCATCCAGGAACAGTTTGGTGATGAACAATGCCTTTTCCAGCATGATGGAGCACCTTGCCATAAGGCAAAAGTGATAACTAAGTGGCTTGGGGAAGAAAACATATATATTTTGGGTCCATGGCCAGGAAACTCCCCAGACCTTAATCCCATTGAGAACTTGTGGTCAATCCTCAAGAGGCGGGTAGACAAACAAAACCACACAAATTCTGACAAGCATTGATTATGCAAGAATGGGCTGCCATCAGTCAGGATGTGGCCCAGAAGTTAATTGACAGCATGCCAGGGTGGATTGTAGAGGCCTTGAAAAAGAAGGGTCAACACTGCAAATATTGACTCTTTGCATCAACTTCATGTAATTGTCAATAAAAGCCTTTGACACTTGTGAAATGCTTGTAATTATTCTTCAGTATTCCATAGTAACATTGACAATAATATCTAAAGACACTGAAGCAGCAAACTTTGTGAAAATCTATTTGTGTCATTCTCAAAACTTTTGGCCACGACTGTACACAGTGGGTAGTAACCCGACAGCAAAATGAGAACAGCATAAGTGTCATGTATGGACCAGAGCCATGGTGGACATAATGACAATTTTAACAACCTACTTATGTGTTTCATGTGTTTTACAGGACTGAGGACTCCCGGGCTGTGCGATGCAGACCAAGGACAGAGGCTGAGCAAGCAGCAATATTGACATAGTGAGGATGTGGATGAAATTGTAAAAAGAAATATCACATAATGGGTCCATGTTCTGTTCTGGTTATCATTCAATGCCTTTTCTGATAATGTTTTCTTAACCAACTACAATGCAATGGAAAATGCATGATTACAATGTACAGGAAGCCCACATGTTCATTATAGTCTACTCCTGCGTACAAGGTCCTATCACACATGGACTACTGAGGGTTCCCAATGTTACAATGTTTGAGGGTGGCCACATTGACATTTCAATTGTTATGGGGGTCCTCATGAGCACCACTGAAATTAGAACCATGTCTGTGCTCTAACAAGCCACCATGTACTCCTCTCTTGACTATAACCTATAATACAGTATACACATTCTGGTACAGGAAAACTGGTGTTATTGTTCAGAGAATACAAGCTAATTAGTAATGTTGTACTCCATACACATCAGTGTAATATCTGGATGAAGTTTGATAATACTAATAGGCTAGTGGCAAGTCCCCCAAAATGTTTCGATTCCCCTACTTGAGATATTACAAAGCACAACCATGTTTTTACATATCTGTAAGGTTTCCCTTCTATATGAAATGGATGGTTGTGTACTAATATTTTACTGCAAAAGTGGTTAAATGTATAGATATTGTGACACACCCCATTAACTCAAACAGTGCAGAACAATGCCCCCGTAACAACTGAAATGTCAATGTGGCACCCCTCAAACATTGGGAACCCTCAGTAGTCAATGTGTGATACAGTAGGACCCTCAGGCCTGGCAGGAAGCAAATGTCATTCCACTACCTAAGAATAGTAAAGCCCCCTTTACTGACTCAGAGCCGACCAATCAGCCTGTTACCAACCCTTAGTAAACATTTGGGAAAAAATTTGTTTGACCCGATACAATGCTATTTTACAGTAAACAAACTGACACACGTTCAGCACGCTTATAGGGAAGGACATTCAACAAGCACAGCACTTACACAAATGACTGATTAGCTGAGAAATGTATGATAAAAAGATTGTGGAGGCTGTTTTGTTAGACTTCAGTGCAGCTTTTGACATTATCGATCAGTCTGCTGCTGGAAAAACATATGGGTTGTGGCTTTACACCACCTGCTATACTGTGGATAAAAAAAGTACCTGTCTAACAGAACACAGAGGGTGATCTTTAATGGAAGCCTCTCCAACATAATCCAGGTGGAATCAGGTATTCCCCAGGGCCCCTTAATTTTTTTCAATTTTAGTAATGACATGCCAATGCCTTTGAGTAATGCCAGTGTGTCTATCACATTTCAAGGTAAGACCCAGGTGCAGACAGTGTTGAAGTAACAAAAGTTTATTCAATCGAACACGGGCAGGCATGCAGGCTCAGGTCAGGCAGAGGTCGGTAATCCAGAGTAGTGGGGCAAAGGTACAGGACGGCAGACAGGCTCAGGTCAGGCAGAGGTTGGTAATCCAGAGTAGTGGGGCAAAGGTACAGGACGGCATGCAGGCTCAGGTCAGGCAGAGGTCGGTAATCCAGAGTAGTGGGGCAAAGGTACAGGACGGCAGACAGGCTCAGGTCAGGGCAGGCAGAGATCAAAACCGAGAAAAACAGGAACTATAGACAAGACAGGCGCAAGGCGAAAACCGCTGGTAGGTTTGATGAATAAAACGAACTGGCAACCGACAAGCAGAGAACACAGGTATAAATACACAGGGGATAATGGGGAAGATGGGCGACACCTGGAGGGGGGTGGAGACAAGCACAAAGACAGGTGAAACAGATCAGGGCGTGACAGTGTCTATGTATGCGGATGACTCAACACTATACACGTCAGCTACTACAGCAACTGAAATCCCTGCAACACTTAACAAAGAGCTGCAGTTACGTTCAGAATGGTTGGCAAGGAATAAGTTAGTCCTAAATATTTAAAAAACTAAAAGCATTATATTTGGGACAAATCATTCACTAAACCCTAAACCTCAACTAAAGCCTGTAATGAATAATGTGGAAATTGAGCAAGCTACTTGGAGTAAACCTGGATTGTAAACTGTAATGGTCAAAACATATTGATACACCAGTAGCTAAGATGGGGAGAAGTCTGTCCATTATAATGCAGGACTATCAACAAGGCAGGTCCTACAGGCCTTAGTTTTGTCGCACCTGGACTACTGTTCAGTCTTGTGGTCAGGTGCCACAAAGAGGGACTTGGGAAAATTGCAATTGGCTCAGAACAGGGCAGCACAGCTGTCCCTTGGATGTACACAGAGAGACAACATGAATAATATGCATGTCAATCTCTCCTGGCTCAAAGTGGAGGCGAGATTGACTTCATCACTACTTGTATTTGTGAGAGGTATTGACATGTTGAATGCACCGAGCTGTCTGTTTGAACTACTGGCACACAGCTCGGACACCCATGCATACCCCACAAGACATGCCACCAGAGGTCTCTTCACAGTCCCCAAGTCCAGAACAGACTATGGGATGCACGCAGTACTACATAGAGCCATGACTACTAGGAACTCTATTCCACATCAAGTAACTCATGCAAGTAGTAAAATTTAGATTTAAAAAACAATATAAATACACCTTATGGAACAGTGGAGACTGTGAAGAGACACAAACACAGGAACAGATACATGCATACACACACTATAACATACGCACTATACACACACGTACACATGGATTTTGTGTTGTAGATATGTGGTATTAGAGTAGTGGCCTGAGGGCACACACTTAATGTGTTGTGAAATATGTTGTGAATGTATTGTAATGTTTTCAAAATTGTATAACTGCCTTAATTTTGCTGGACCCCAGGAAGAGTATCTGCTGCCTCGGCAGAAGCTTATGGGGATCCATAATAAATACAAATGCCTGGCTGGAGAGGTGGGCCACACATGGGTCATAAAACCACATTTTGCAAGCTCTGTTATTGCTAAAATTATGAGGAGTCAATTGTCTTCCTTACGTACAGAAACAAGCAACATTAGGATATCTCAAACTCTAGACCTACAAACACAGATACAATAGGCAGAAATGAATATTAATGATGAATTATATATTCACTTTTTGGTAGCTGTTCAATAGACAACTTTCCAAGTCAAATGTACTCTCATTTAGTGCTGTATGATCCTGCCTGACAAAATACACACAGTAACAAATGTTATTTTGATGTTGTGGCTATTGTAATCTGCTCTAAGGGAAACACCCCCTAAACTAAAGAAAAGTACAGGATAATGCCTGGCTGAAGGTGGGTGGGCCACATAAACTAATGTAACCCAGTACTGCAAACTCTGATTAATCCTCAAAGGATTTTATATCTTCAGCCCCTAGTCTTGCAATTAAATCAGGGGGCAATCACAGATCATCTTTATAATTTGCCTGAAATCCAAAATGGCGTCCAAAATCCAATATGACTGCCCTGATAACATTTGATGGAGGTTAAATCACCTGTAAATATGAATTATGTGAGGGGATTTTTTTCAGAATCGTGTACAACACTCATGGCTATGAAATTAGTGTCACAGTTAGTGCTAATCCATTTTATTCGGAATTCAATATAGCCAACATGATTACACTCAAACGTCGTTGCCTGCAAGTAGCCCTTGGTCATTTTGTACTGTGTTATTCTGTCTTTAAAAGGTTTCATAAGGCTCTTGGTATATCTAGAGAGTGGCACTGCCATGTCTCTGTTTGAATAGCCCAAGCCAACATTTTTTTTTTACATACAACACACAAAACAAACAAAATAACACTATACGTAACACTAAGATTGTCATCATATGATTTCCAAATTCTTTCTGGTTTATGTTTGATTTTGTGATATATAGAGTATAATGTAGTTGACAGGGTGGATATGAAGCTATTCAATTGGTGTCTCAAATATATATATTTTTGCAGCAATTAGAGCTAAATTGCAAAACTTTCTCTGTTATTGATCACCAATATTTACATTTCCCAACAAACATAATCATGGAGATGGATATAAATTCCTAGACACAATGAAATGATAGCACATACATTATCGCAAAATAGTGTCCGTTTACCACAGGACCACAGCATATGTAATAGGGTTCCGTTTAGCTTTTTGCATCTCCAACAAAAGGTGTGACATTTCTTGGTGCATTACATGCATTCTGGCAGGAGTGTAATGGGTCCTATGAATTATCTTAAATTGCAGTAGTTTGTCTTAGGTTATAGGAGCAGGTAGGAACATTTTCACATATATGTGACCAATGGTTCTCCTCAGTTTCTTCCATTAGACCTGTTTCAAATTTTTTCCTTATAGGTTCTGAACCATCAGCTAACGTTTCAATCAGCTCTTGATATAACTTGGCAATCAAATTCTTTGGTGTAGCAGCTTCTTTCAGTATTTTTTTTCTATGCTAGGTGCCTTACGTTCATCCAAATTCTGTTGGTAATTGAATGCAATTTCCGAGTTTTAGGAACTTCAAGAAATCGGTCTTGGATAGTCCAAATCTTTCTTGTAGTTGATTGAATGATAATATAGATCCATTATAGTACACGTTCAAAATTCACAATGCCACGTTGGAACCAGGATTTAGAGGTGTTATCATTAACCTTTCCACGCATGAGTTCCAAATATCTTAAACGGTCATCTGCATACAATGATATCACATGTTGATCACCAAACTCTATGCCCCAGATTGAGCTATGAATTATTGATTCTAGGGGTTCTGTGGCTAAAGAAAATAAATAACCAGACAAAGTACATCCCTGTCTTGTCCCTCTTGATAACTTGAATGATTCAGAGATCTGGCCATTTGTTCGTAAAGATGCTTTGAGGGGTTTGTATAATCGCTCAATCCAGGAAATAAAAACTGGACCAAAAACAAACTTTTTTAAGACAGCCACCGAATATGCCCATTCCACTCTATTCAATGCTTTTTCAGCATGTATTGATACTGCCACTTTTGGAGTGTTCAAGTCCTTGGTATGATGGTCTATACTTTTTTCTGAGTACATCACCAGATTCTCAGGCTGCATCTCATCTCAGCCCCCCGCACATTGACCCATTGACCCGCACATACCCCCTGTATATAGCCCCGCTATTATTAATTACTGCTGCTCTTTAATTGTTTGTTATTCTTATCTCTTACTTTTTGGGGGGATTTTCTTAACTGCATCGTTGGTTAAGGGCTTGCAACTAAGCATTTCCTTGTAAGGTCTACACCTGTATTCGGCGCATGTGACAAATAAAATTTGATTCGAAAATTTGATTTGAGTGTGCTTCATTGTATAGCTAGAGGACTCCTGATATCTCCAGGAGTGATAAGTACAATTGTTGTATTTATCTGTTGTCTAGTACTGTCTTTTTGCTAGCTAGGGCCATCTACTTTAAGTGCTGCCTGTCTTCCCAGTAGCCTACTTGGTGTGTGAACTTCTGACTGCTATTAACTTGCAGCTGATTGTTGACACATCAGCCAGGATTAAGGGGCAGGGCAGTTTGTGATTGTTGTTGTTTTGGTAATCAGTGGCTGTATTGGAGGGGAAGTGGTTTCTCTTATCCTAGGCAATTAGTACTGGGAGGTGTGCTCTTCACCTTCGCAAGGCAATTAGCAATTAGTGTTAGTACTTCAGTCTCCCCTGGTTTCTCAGCGGCAGCTGTAAGTGGATGTCTCGTGGCAAAACTAAGACCGTCGCCGAAACAAAGGCGGTTCCACCTAGTTCTTCTATAGAGTTATTTTAGGAAGGAAAGAGAGGAAGGCTCCACACCATTCTCACACTTAAGTATCTTACCTAATTATTATTATTAGATCTCATTTTGCTCTTTTGTAACTTTGGCAACTATGTGTATGTTTTCTATACCTGTTCACTCCTCTCCCTGTAGGCTTTACAGATGCTCCCCATCCCTTGGCTGCAACCCTCCTAATTTAGTGTACCCTGCGCACACACACCCATGTGAAATTCCTGGTCTCTGGCAGCTGGGAACTGCCGATCTGCAGTTCGATCAGCCTATGCTGCCCTTCAGTCCCTTGACGTTTTGGCCCTGACGGAGACATGGATCACCCCAGAGAACACTGCTACTCCAGCTGCTCCCTCTTCACCTGACTCTGAGCGAAGATGTCAGGTGCTGAAATCTGTGATCCGACTTTCGCGGGCTCTAACAGCTGCCAAGCCACATTACCTGTCCATGGTGCTGATATGTCTATGCGTCCTTTGCGACGGAATTTGTGTACCTTTGGTTTATCCCAATGAAGTTGCAACACTCATGGCACTGATGGCCGAACATTTGTTGTAGGAAAGGTATGCAGCTCACTTGAGCGCACACACGCTTGCATGAACGCCCTAAATTGTCAGCTACCCCTTAGCTCCTCCAGTGAAAACCTCCTTGCACCGCCACTGAGTCTAGTGTACCAGCATGAAATTATTTTGTCTATAAAATATTAAACTAATGACTTATAACACATTTCCTCTCACCCTTACAACCTCTCCCCCCCCCCCCTCCTCACTTCCTGCACCCTCTTCCTCATTAACTAGTAGAATATGTTTGGCAACAGTCTTTCCCACTGAGAACCATTATCTCTGCCATGGCTTTGAAGTTCTTTCTCCTCTTTCTTTGCTTCCTTTTTTTTAATGATCAGCCCTTTCTGACTCGCCCTCAGCCAAACTGATCTGAAAATAACAACCGCTTTGGTCTTTATTGCATCACATTGCTGCTGAAGTGAAATATTTTAATGTATGAAGGAAGAAAAATGAAAGGTTTCTCGGAGGAAAACTGATTTTCCGACTCTTTTGCAGGTGGGAGTAATCCATCACGTAGTAGTAGCACTGGGGCGTCTGTTTGGTAAATGGTGCAATAAGGACTGATGGAATGAACTCCTGATTGGCCTGGCTGAGGCAAAGGCCGATGTATAAATATGACACATTCATCTGTAAGTGCCAGCCAGCCTGACAAATGAACGGCTGCTTTCTGACACTACAAAAACAATGTTTAGTTTTAGCTTGCATTGCTCAATATATTAAAGACCCTTTCTAGGAAGAGGGCATCAAATTCTCACATTTACAAAGTGATTGTTAGGGATGTCAAGCCATAAAACGATTTTAAAAGTTGTACATGTTTTTAATGAACACAACTCAAGTCTCCTTATCTCTGTCTCTGTGAATACATGTAGACACAGGGTCATCAGTTTGATTGCATCAGCTTCATGGCGAAGCTATTTTTCTATGGTTAAACACAGTGTTTGAAAAATACTTTAACATAACAACATGTAGGACTACTGTCACCATTACAGAACATTTTTATTTTGTTAGTGCTGTTGCTGGTCTACCAATTTGTAACATTACACAGAGACATCTCAGTCCAAACCATTAGACAAACACATACAGTACATCTGCAGTATGTCTCCAGTAGGTCATGTCATTTCTGTATTATGGGAGTCTATAAGAACGTATGTTGGAAATAACTAAATACAGAGGCAAGAAAATGTATGTGAACCCTTTGGAATTACCTGGATTTCTACATAAATGGGTCATCAAATTTGATCTGATCTTCATCTGTCACAACAATAGACAAACATAGTGTGCTTAAACTAATAACGCACACAGTGTTGTATTCAATATAGACAAGAAAAATAAAAAATGTAAACATTCACATTTAGGTTTGAAAAAATATTGGAACTCCTAGGCTAATGACTTCTCCAAAAGCTAATTGGAGACAGCTAACTTGGAGTCCAGTCAATGAGACGTGATTGGAGAGGTTGGTTAGTGCCGCCTTGCCCTATAAAATACACTCACAAAATGTGAGTTTGCTATTCACAAGAAGCATTGCCTGATGTGAACCATGCCTCAAACAAAAGAGATCTCAGAAGACCTAAGATTGAATTGTTGACTTGCATAAAGCTGGAAAGGGTTACAAAAGTATCTCTAAAAGCCTTGATGTTCATCAGTCCACGGTAAGACAAATTGTCTATAAATGGAGGAAGTTCAGCACTGTTGCTACTCTCACTAGGAGTGGCCGTCCTGCAAAGATGACTGCAAGAGCACAGTGCAGAATGCTCAATGAGGTTAAGAAGAATCCTAGAGTGTCAGCTAAAGACTTACAGAAGTCTCTGGAACATGCTAACATCTCTGTTGACGAGTCTATGATGCGTAAAACACTAAACAAGAATGGTGTTCATGGGAGGGCACCACGGAAGAATCCACTGCTGTCCAAATAAAACATTGCTGCACGTCTGAAGTGCACCTGGATGTTCCACAGTGCTACTGGCAAAATATTCTGTGGACAGATGAAACTACAGTTGAGTTGTTTGGGAAGGAACACACAGCACACCAACATCAAAACCTCATCCCAACTGTAAAGTATGGTGGAGGGAGCATCATGGTTTGGGGCTGCTTTGCTGCCTCAGGGCCTGGACAGCTTGCTATCATTGACGGAAAATGAATTCCCAAGTTTATCAAGGCATTTTGCAGGAGAATGTTAGGCTATCTGTCTGCCAATTGAAGCTCAACAGAAGTTGGGTGATGCTTCAGGACAACAACCCAAAACTCAGAAGTAAATCGACAACAGAATGGCTTCAACAGAAGAAAATGCCTTCTGGAGTGGCCCAGTCAGAGTCCTGACCTCAACACGATTGAGATGCTGTGGCATGACCTCGAGAGCAGTTCACACCAGACATCCCAAGAATATTGCTGAACTGAAACAGTTTTGTAAAGAGGAATGGTCATAAATTCCTCCTGACCGTTGTGCAGGTTTGATCCGCAACTACAGAAAACGTTTGGTTGAGGATATCACTGCCAAAGGAGGGTCAACCAGTTATTAAATCCAAGGGTTCACATACAGTACTTTTCCAACCTGCACTGTGAATGTTTACACGGTGTGTTCAATAAAGACTTGAAAACGTATAATTGCTTGTGTGTTATTAGTTTAAGCAGACTGTGTTTGTCTATTGTTGTGACCTAGATGAAGATCAGACCATATTTTATGACCAATTTATGCAGAAATCCAGGTATTTCCAAAGGGTTTACATACTTTTTCTTGCCACTGTATATTTCATGATGTGAAGCTGCTTAGGGAATATATGAGTGATGAGGTCTGGCGCTGTCACCTATAGAGTACTCTGTCACCCTTCCCTTCTGTTCTCTCTCACAGTCACATACATTCCCTCTGACCCACTGCTAGCGTGCTGTCTTTCTGGCGTCCTCCCCTCTCTTTCCCTGGCAAAGGGACAGTAATTATTGTTGTCTGTCTGTCTCGCTCTCTCTCTCTCTCTCTCTCTCCCTACTGTTTGCTCTGACTTGTGTTTTATCGTGGCTCCTCTTTCCCAGCATTGAGTGCCACTACCCAACACCACTACACAGCCTCTCCGGTTCCTCTCATCCCTACAGAGACAGTTAAAATGTGTACAGCTGGGGAGAGTTTAGACTGGCCCTGAATCAGCCAACATCTCCTGGACTCATAACAGAGAAGTGTTTCTGGCAACAATTTGCATGCTGCTTTATCTGCACTATGTAGAGAGATACTCTACGACTGTAGTGGCTGCTACTTTAGATGTAAGTTCTCACACGCAGGCATGCTGCACAAACACACACACACTCAACAACATACTCAAACACACAGTGGCGACCCGTCCTTTAGGGCAGTTAAATAAGGCCTATTTTGCATGTAATTCTGGCATTAATTCCTGTCACATATCAGTTTAGCAAACAGTGTAAAAAATGTATGATTCCTTGAATTAATAAAGCAGCATACAAAATTGGTCTATTTCTTTGAGTAAGGCAGCTCCAAAAATGCAGCTGTTTCAGTGTTTCAGCTCAATGCTTTCTGTGGTGGAGGGGCAGCAAGCGAAAGCACAGAGCATAGGCTTTGTTAATCTTCTCTGGTTGTGCCGTGATTGACTCTGTTCTGTCACTCATGGGGAGGCCACTTTACCGCAGAGTCTACGAGAGAGCTAGGCATACCACAGATTTACAGGCCATCCAAGAAGGCTCAAGGTCATTGGCCACAGATAAAATGACTTCAAATCACGTTATATCTCCCGTAGCTTTGATTGGACTAGCTAGCTAGATAAGCAGTTATCATAATGCATCTTGTCGGTAATCTACTGGCAAATCCTTTTCAATCCTTGTCATATGGGGTGGCAGGTAGCCTAGTGGTTAGAGCGTTGGACTAGTAACCAAAAGGTTGCGAGATTGAATCCCTGAGCTGACAAGGTAAAAATCTGTCATTTTGCCCCTGAACAAGGCAGTTAGCCCACTGTTCCTAGGCCGTCATTGAAAATAAGAATTTGATCTTTGACTTGCCTAGTTAAATACAGGTAAAAATAATAATATGAAGAGAAATTAGAGATAAATGTCTTGGTGCTCATTTGCCATTGGACATAAACATTTCCACAAGTCAGAAATTGCAAATTCAACAATAAGTGGTTTGGAAGGAATCAGTGGCTAACTGAGTGTCGCCAAGCAATCCCTATTTTGCTTTGCCTGCCTGCTATTTGGTGGAGAGGGTGTGTGGTCCAAATCTGGGTTTAAGGATTTGAAAACATCTGTCTGAAAGGGTCTCAAAACATGAGAATTGTGCTGTTAAACTCGGATTACTGGGGAAATCAAACATGGTGGCTTAGCTAGACATGGCAAATAGACGAGCCATCGACCATCACAACCAAAAGATGGAGAAGAATAGGTACGTTCTTGCCAGAATTATAGCATGCATTAAATTGTGTGGCTGAACGAATAGCTAGGCATATAAACTACGTCCGTCTCAGCTCGCTCATGTCTTCATGGAAATTACAGCTTGCCTCTTATCCTCTCATTGTTCCCTTATGCCATAGTTTGTAGGCTACAGCTCCGTTATTATATTGCTTATATAGGTCTATCTCGTTAGTATCTTATTCATCATTTTAGGCAATGTTAGAATGATTAATTTCACTGTTTTGCTTACTCTGTGTTTTATAATTAGCGTTTGTGCTTTTCTCCACGAAGAGGGGATACTATATAATGTTGTTGGGTCTGTAACCATGTTTGTCAGTGACAGTCTCTTCCCATTCAAATATTTTTGTTCATCAAACAAAAAGTTCAGTAATATGCCCATGTAATTTCAGTTCATATTGCAAGAGTTGTTTTGTTTGCGCAAAAAAAGCTGTCTGTGCGTCGATATATTGTCTATAAAAGTGGATCCTTGTGATTGTATTTTCCTTCCTTTTTAGACCACATAATAAAATACTTATAATGGTAGGCTAAGTGCTGAGTCCGTCTCTCTCTCGCTCTGTGTGGTGACTTAAAGAAAAGTAAAGTTAAGGCCTCAACATCTTGCTGAATTTATCTGAACTAACATCTATCGGAATTTCTGCCGCTGTCCATTTTAAAATTGCTGAACGAATACGCCTACCTCGTCACAGCTCTTTTGCTTGCACTTGCTTATACTTAGAGCTACATGCTTAATGATATATGAACACATGTTATGAGTTTACTGAACATAAATGTAATAATGTTTGTGTATGGTTCAGAAGTCAAAACTCATCATGTTGGCATTCATTATTATTGAAGGACAATGCGGTTCTTATCGAGTTGCAGAAATCCACAAGGAGTCCGTAAAAAAACATATTTATTTAAGCAAGTCAGCTATATCAGCTATGGTTTGTAAATGAGGCTGAATTAACTGTTCCACTGCCAGATGAGGCTCCGCTGATAGCCAGGTGTAGCAGTGGTAAGGATTCACTCCATGGTGCTGATAGGAAAGCTCCGCTGTCGGAACAGCTTTATGTAGGCCCTAACAGTTCGTAGGCACCGTTATAGTGCATCCAATGTGTTGTTTAGCGTTGTGTTGTGGCTTCGCTGGCATGCATAAATGGTTGAGTTTTAGATTGACATGCTAAAATGGCCACTACAAACACAACACAAGCATAGTTGTTATTCTATTAGAATGATGGGAGTGTGGGAGGATAGGAGAAAATGTTCAAACATTATGCCTTTATTGTGATTCTGATTGACTATACAGTTTAAGTGATAAACTGTAAAAAAATGTCAATGTTGCATTATGGGTGGACAGACGGAAGTGTGATGCCATTATTTCCATGGACAGTTTACATGATCTCTCTCTGATTCTGTTAGGGGAAGAAAGGCAGACACTGAGGCAAAGGAAGAGTATTCCCAGTGCAGGAGAGAGATATCTCTCTCTCTCTTCTCCTCCACCACACTCTTTTCTCCTCTCCTGGAAGAAATTACACACAACCCAAGGGTTCACTCACTCGCACACACACACACACACACACACACACACACACACACACACACACACACACACACACACACAGAAAAACCACAGGCACATCAAGAAGTGGGGGGCACATACAGTACACAGCTATACGCACACACAAAGACATACACAACTTATGCACACTAATATTCACTTACTCATATTCTCATACACATAAACTGATTGCACACAAACACACACAGTAATACACATAAACAACCCCCCCCCACACCCACATTTAACCATGATGCAGAGAGCCTTAGAAGTTCAGCAGGACCTCCCAAGGGTTGCTCCACTGTAATTGGTGTATTTTAGGAGGAGCCCTGTGGCTTCAGAGGCCACTCATTACGTCCAAACACAAAGGTTGTGCCGAAGCTGCTGAGTGCTGTAATTCTGTTCCTGTCATAGAGGCAAATTCCCCGATGTCCTTTCACTCCACTGGTACTCTCTGTCTCTCTCTCTTGTCTCTCTCTCTGTCTCACTCTCTCTCTGACTTTCTCTGTCACTGTCTCTCTCTCTCTCTTTCTTTCTCTCCTGGTCTACCACCCTTGGTCTGTCAATTAAAAATACACAAATATGAAAAGAGAGAGGAATTCAACTGTCAAAGCAGCAACAACAACAACAAACAAAGTCACAGTGAGAGGTCAAGAAGAAAACCAAAATGGAGGGATAACATGCTTTGAACGGGATCAATTTAGGGTGAGTTTCATTCGACTGAAGCCAAAAGAGAGTGCTTAAACAAAGAGGCCAAACCAATGCATTTTCCTCTGCACTTCATGATATGTATTGGTTTGGGTATTTAGAGAGGAGAGGTAGTGTGTTCTAGAGGTTAAAGGGTTCTCTGTGTGTTCATGGTCACGGAGGGGGTTCAGTGAGAGGACGTCCAACAGGAAGCTAGTGATTCTGGGAGGGAGTAGTTCACCCCACTTAGGCCTCACTGGCTCCCCCTTGCTCTTCAAAGGGCTGGATGCTGCCTAGGCTTCTTTAAAGTCACACACACACACACACACACACACACACACACACACACACACACACACACACACACACACACACACACACACACACACACACACACACACACACACACAGGAATAAACTCAGGTCCATTTCCTGTACATCTCTTATCACCGCTGCTTGGCTAAGTACAAATTTGGCCCTGTTCTCTCCAACCTATCTGTTTTATTAACATTAAAAACACTCTCCTAGAATTCCTCACCGCAGCCACAAATAATATCTGAACCTTGACAGACTCAAGCTGCTGCTACATTCCCATAGAAACAGTAGATCGGCCGAGGACCGTGTTCTCGCACACAGGCACACACATACACACACACAAAAACAGTATTCATTTTGTCATTGGGGTAAAGCATGACAGTAGTTTAAGACACTAGAAGAACTCGCCGAAGGTAAACATTGAAAGAGCAGTTGGTCGTACAGTACAGTTGACTGAAGATGATGTTCTGTGGAAGAGAGAGACATTCAGGGCACTATACCACTATATATATATTTTTTTCTCTAATCACTTGGATAATGCTCTCACAGCATGGCTGGTAGAAAACAGAGGAAACATTATTTTTGAACTCCTCTCTATCCCTCTCTCTCTCTCATTCTCTCTGCCCCCTTTCTTTCCCTCCTCTATAGCCCATAGGCCATATATATTGGGTTAAGAATACCACTAGTCCTCTGTTTCACCCTGTCTGTTCTTTTCCCAGACCTGTTCCCAGACCCCCAGCCAAACACACAGCGACCACACAAACCTCTGCTTTCATGCTAACAGTCCTGGGACTATAACCACAGATAGCACTGGACCACTTTTCCACTCTCGTTTCAGAGGAATAAGAGATTCCCATGAATCGCAACCCAAGCGCTGCATGGTGAAATGGACAGTTTGTCCCTCCAAAAGGATCCAATGTGTACGTCAGAGGTTACCACCACTGACGTGTCACCTCCCTTCAAGGTCCTGCAGTCTGTTGAGAAAGAATGAGAGCGAGAACAATCGAGAAATCGAAAGAGCGAGAAAGAGTGACGGGATGGTGTCGGCGATAGCCGGCCACGCATTTTTAATCACGCAGGCTTATCCAGCTGGATTAGTTTCCAATCAATCTAAGCAGTGGTCCATCCTGCCTGACAGGGTAATCCTATGGAAGGAAGGGGCTCTCTCTCTCTCTCTCTCTCTCTCTCTCTCTCTCTCTCTCTCTCCCTGTCTTTCTCTCCCTGTCTTTCTCTCCCTGTCTGACAGCGTATTCTCCCCATATTAATATGCAGCTGGGCTGGCTGCAACATGCTGAAATGTAAAAGACCGACAGCTTTAGCGTGAGGACATGTGCCCTTCCTCAGAGCTTCACATTCGATCACACTCAGCAGCTTGATTAGGACAAATACGCTGCCTGGTGCAAACTGCAACACTAAAGTCACAGCGTCAGCTAAAGCTCCAGGTATACTGTAGATAGTACGATTGCAGACACAGCCATATGATATGAGACATTTCCCAATGATTAGGTGTGTGAAACCTAAGGTGTATATAAATCTAGGATTTCACTGATTCCTCAAGCTCACTAAGGGTAGATCTGATATGTAGGGATAGGGTTGTTTTCCTGTGTAAATTAGCGATAATCATTAGTAGTTTGGGGGTGGGGGTGCTGCAATCTTTTTTTCAGAGGTGGGAGAGAGGGATACAGAATTCCTTTTTTTGCCCGCGCTGGAGACGTCTATATCGGTCTACTAATACAGGACTAGTGAAAGCCCAGAGCACTACCTTTGTGAAAAAATGTAAACTAAATGTATCTGAGTGTTTACCAGCATTTGTAACTTGAGTCTGATAAATATCTGTACAATCAGTTAATATGATAATACTTGTGGAATATTAAAATACTTTCTTGGTAAATCCTTTGCAGGTTCTTGAAATACTTATTTCTATGTGAAAACTGAAATGGTCTATTCATTCCTTTTCCATTCTGGTAGATGCTCTTATCCAGAGCAACTTACGGTAGTGAGTGCATACATTTTTGTACTGGTCCCCCGTGGGAATCAAACCCACAACCCTAGCACTGCAAGCGTTATGCTCTACCAACTGAGCCACATCATCACAAACTGCTTGATGTCACGATGTACTCAAATACTCTATTGTGCATTGTTTTTCTTCATGGTGATGGTAAATCTACAGGTACAAACCTATATGATCAGCCTATGTACAAAGCAAAAATGTACATTTATATTAAATGGTTTGTAAAGTGGTTGTTTTCTATGTTATTTGATCAAGAAAAATATTTAATTTGATGTGGATGTTTATATCTTTCAAAAAAATAATAAAAATATTTTTTTATTCAGATTTTTCAGGGGGTGCTGCAACACCCTCAGCCCCCCTACTTTCTGTGGCCACACACACACACACACACACACACACACACACACACACACACACACACACACACACACACACACACACACACACACACACACCCACCCACCTTCATTGAAGAACACCATTTCTCACAACCCATTTACTGCCCATCTGTTAGCGTTAGTGTTAGTGTGAGGCCTGCTTGGTGAGGCATTCCTGGTAGATGATTACACCTCAAACCTTTAAATCCACAGCAGCAGAATCTCAGGCAACACTGGCTGATAAAATGATACGACTGGGAGATACATTTTCTCTAGATATCTGTTTACAATACACAACTGGACGGCCATGATAAAGCATTAGACACAGTCAAAACAACAAATAAAATCAAACTGTAGCAATTCATGCTGTGAGGATTGGCAACAACACCTCCTCCACACTGACCCTTAACACAGGGCCCCCCCAGGGTTGTGTCCTCAGCCCTCTGCTGTACTCCCTGTTCACCCACTGCTGCGTGGCATTGCACGATACCAACTCCATCATCAAGTTTGATGACGACACCACATTTGTATGCCTGATAACCAACAACGGCGAGTCAGCCCATAGGAAGGAGGTAAGTTAACTGCAGTAAAGGTTTCAGTGAAACTGATAAAGATGTGTTAGTACTCCAGATGTAGAAGTCAAAGGAACCAAACTGGCACATTGAGACAATAATCAGTAGCCATCTGCGCCACTGTTCAGCCGACAAATTGGGTTGTTATGCGTTTTATATTCGCTGACAGTCCAGAGCAATATGATTTGGACATAATCTGTATTTGTGGCCGACAGCCAGACTGATCATCAATAGAGAGAGAAAGACTGAAGAGGCTTATAGCCAGCCAGCCACAGTAGACAATGCAGAGGATTTCTAAATCATCTGTAACACCAACAACAACTGAGCATTAGTGACCACTTTCATATCTGTGCCACAACACAATGCTGTACTGCTGGCAGTGTGGATCAGGTTATCCAACCCTCAGGAGAGACAGGTTTAGGGTTAGGGCCAAATGGTACAGGGCTCAAGTATTGTTGGGAATAATGATAATAAACAGAGTTCTAAATACGTTTTGATGTGATTGAACATCTATAGGACCCATAGCTGAACTCTGACCCCTCGAAACAGCCAATAGCAGGGCTCTCTTTCTCGCTCTCTCTCTCTCGCTTTCTTTTTCCCTCCCTCTGTCTGTCTTTGCCTCCTTTTTCTCTCTTCCTATCTCTCTCCCCCCTCTCTCCATTTTGCTCTCTCCTCTCTCTCTCTCTCTCTCTCTCTAGATACACATCTCTCCCTCTGTCCCGCCCTCTTTCTCTGAGATCTCATATTCGCTGCGTATGATCCTATCTACCAGTAGCCCCTCCCACCTCTTCCCTCTATTGCTGTATCTGGGGAGAAAAAGAGACAGAGCAACACACACCAATATTTGGATTAATAAATAGCTACTTGAAAACACCACTCCATGGAGCTTATTATGAATGCAATGATGTCTATTGTGCCTATAAAGACACTATTTATGCATACCTATATTGTGTATGTGGTCTCCCTCTGCAACGAATATAAAATAAGGAAAGCACAAATTGCTCCATTGAATGTTCACTCACTATTTTAACAGCTTCAAGAGGTAGAAACAGAGCTCTGAAAATGATTCACACACACACACACACACACACACATACACACACTTAACGGCTTGCTGGAGAGAGAAATGTTAGAGACAGGGAGAGTGCAGGCCTCAATAAATACACGTAAGTGCAGGGCAAACACACTCTCTGACTAATGCACACACACACACGCATGCACACACACACACAAACCAGCCAGTCCCGTGGAGCTGAGGTGCGGCAGCAGCACAGGTGCACACACTCAAGCGCACACACACCGACCAGTCACACTGGCAGGTCATGATGTCTCTCCCGTCCACACCACACTGTGCTTTAGTTGATTTAGCCATGCAGCAGCAGTGTAGTCACTCAGGGAGCTGACTGTGGTATGACGTGGAAGTCCTGCTTAAGCTATAAAACACCAGTACTGCTGTTGCATCTCAGCTCCACGGGACTGGCTGGTTTGTGTGTGTGTGTGCATGCGTGTGTTTGTGTGTGTGTTTGGAACACATACAGTGATTTTGTATGTTTGCCCACTGACAAAGAAATGATCAGTCTATCATTTTAATGGTAGGTTTATTTGAACAGTGAGAGACAGAATAACAACAAAAAGAACACATAAAAACACATGTGAAAATTTGTATAAATTGATTTGCATTTTAATGAGGGAAATAAGTATTTGACCCCCTCTCAATCAGAAAGATTTCTGGCTCCCAGGTGTCTTTTATACAGGTAACGACCTGAGATTAGGAGCACACTCTTAAAGGGAGTGCTCCTAATCTCAGCTTGTTACCTGTATAAAAGACACATGTCCACAGAAGCAATCAATCAATCAGATTCCAAACTCTCCACCATGGCCAAGACCAAAGAGCTCTCCAAGGATGTCAGGGACAAGATTGTAGACCTACACAAGGCTGGAATGGGCTACAAGACCATCGCCAAGCAGCTTGGAGAGAAGGTGACAACAGTTGGTGCGATTATTCGCAAATGGAAGAAACACAAAAGAACTGTCAATCTCCCTCGGCCTGGGGCTCCATGCAAGATCTCACCTTGTGGAGTTGCAATGATCATGAGAACGGTGAGGAATCAGCCCAAAACTACACAGGAGGATCTTGTCAATGATCTCAAGGCAGCTGGGACCATATTCACCAAGAAAACAATTGGTAACACACTACGCCGTGAAGGACTGAAATCCTGCAGCGCCCGCAAGGTCCCCCTGCTCAAGAAAGCACATATACATGCCCGTCTGAAGTTTGCCAATGAACATCTGAATGATTCAGAGGACAACTGGGAGAAAGTGTTGTAGTCAGAAGAGACCAAAATGGAGCTCTTTAGCATCAACTCAACTTGCTGTGTTTGGAGGAGGAGGAATGCTGCTTATGACCCCAAGAACACCATCCCCACCATCAAACATGGAGGTGGAAACATTATGCTTTGGGGGTGTTTTTCTGCTAAGGGGACAGGACAACTTCACCGCATCAAAGGGATGATGGACGGGGCCATGTACCGTCAAATCTTGGGTGAGAACTTCCTTCCCTCAGCCAGGGCATTGAAAATGGGTCGTGGATGGGTATTCCAGCATGACAATGACCCAAAACACACGGCCAAGGCAACAAAGGAGTGGCTCAAGAAGAAGCACATTAAGGTCCTGGAGTGGCCTAGCCAGTCTNTCAGCCTCGAAACCTTAATGAGTGAAGGATGCTTTGTTGCAAAATAGGAAGCCGATTCTAGATTTAATTTTGGATTGGAGATGCTTAATGTGAGTCTGGAAGGAGAGTTTTCAATCTAACCAGACACCTAGGTATTTGTAGTTGTCCACATATTCTAAGTCAGAACCGTCCAGAGTAGTGATGCTGGACGGGCGGGCAGGTGCGGGCAGCGATCGGTTGAAGAGCATGCATTTAGTTGTACTTGCATTTAAGAGCAGTTGGAGGCCACGGAGTAGTATGGCATTGAAGCTCGTCTGGTTAGTTAACACAGTGTCCAAAGAAGGGCCAGAGGTATACAGAATGGTGTTGTCTGCATAGAGGTGGATCAGAGAATCACCAGCAGCAAGAGCGACATCATTGATGTATACAGAGAAAAGAGTCGGCCCGAGAATTGAACCCTGTGGCACCCCCATAGGGACTGAACACGTTGGCTGCTTTTTCTTCATTCTGCAGTCCAACTCATCCCAAATCATCTCAATTGGGTTGAGGTCGGGTGATTGTGGAGGTCAGGTCATTCTGATATTTCATAATTTAGTTTTTTTAATTTGTGCGTATTGTATTTCTAGGTATTATTACTGCACTGTTGGAGCTAGAAACAAAAGCATTTCGCTGCTGCTGCAATAACATCTGCAAATCTGTGTACACGACCAATAAACTTTGATGTAATTTGACGCACACACACAAACACACACACATGTACATCCATGCTACACACACATTACAATTCCTGCTACCGGACTCTTATTTACTATTGCTAATACTGCACAATTTGCCCCCCAATCCCCCTTTTTTTGATACATAAGTTGTGCCTTCCTGTATGATACTTATGCTAAAACGTTTATTCAATTCTACTGAGCCATTTACTTTAAGCTCATGCCAGATAGATAGCGATATAAGGTGGCTATTATTACCAACAACAGTTGTTTGTATGGACATTATTTCTTATTGTTGTTGCATTGTTGAGAAGGAACCTGCAAGTAAACATTTCATTTCATGTACAGTGTATACCATGTATGTATGACTAATAACACTTTAAACTTGTGTGTGTGGTCTGGTCTGGTCTGGTCTACTCCCAACTGGACTCACTCTCCTTTTTCCATGGCTGTCTGTGCCTGTGTGTACACTACATCACTACATACAGTACATAGTGTGCCCACTGATTGACTGGCTATCCTCCATGCCTCGGCCCGGCTGGCTTGCCTTCACACAGAGAGAGAGAGAGGACCTGATATACGGCAGCCAAACATGGCCCCATCTGTTGATCTACTGCCCAGCTTCAGCTTATCTACATTCTAGCAATCTGCTCCCTAAGAACCATTTGCAGTGTCTTTGCAGAGTGGGAGAATTTGAAAGATTGAGCAACCTTAAATAGTTAAACACCACCAGTTTCTTTCTTTCATCTTCTCCCTTCCCTTTCCCCCTCTTTCTCTGCTCAAGTCCTACTCTATCTCTCCTCTTCTCCGTCTCTTCTCACATCTCTCATCGGATTCTCAGAGGATTGGGAGGCGTATGTTTAGGCCCTCAGAACGCAATTATTGCCCAAAGCCACTGCAGAGGACGCATGAGAGAAAGGGCAATAAACTCAAGTTTCCTCTATAGTTGCAGATGGGAGAGATAAAACTTTTATTAGTTAGCAAGTCATCAGATTAGAAATGCATGTGCACGGTTCTGTTGTCCTGAGAGAACAGCAGAAGTAGTGAAGTGGAGAATATTATGTTTTACAGCTTTAATTACCCGAAGACATCAACACTATCACTCACTACAAGGACCTCCACATACCCCTTTGACCTACTGCGATAGAGGAGAGGTGGAGGAGGGAAGGAAAGGGGGGGGTGCAGTGAGACAGAGAGACAAAGGAGGAGAGACAGAGGGAGAAGGAGTAATACCCAGAAGAATGACTGAATGAATCCCAAAATGACTGAATGTAAGAAAGTAGAAAACATGCATTGACCCAGCCAAACTACTCAAACACACTATTGTCCTAAAAAGCCACAGTGGTAAATATAGCCTCTTCTACTCTCTCACATAACTATGGTCGACAGTTTCCCACAAGGGCGAAACTTTCACTGGAGATGGGGACATGTCCCCCCCACATTCTGAAATTGTATTTATGTCCCTCCCAGTTTTATCATTGGAATGTGATACAAAACAAGGCAACAGCGTGCTTTAGGACCATGCAGACACCTCCGAGCAGTCGGGTAGGCTGTTTGGATTGTTTATGCGACTGGACCACACGGACACCACAGAGCGGGCTGACAGGCTGAGTGATGGCAAAGCTTCTGGAAGGCTGGCTGGACCAGCACGGGAGAGTTGAGCATAGTTCAGTGTACGCGTTGCACTCTTTCACCGAGTTGTAAAAGGAACAGAAACTGGCTACTCTTTAGTTGACTGATGTAGCTGGCAAGGTAACTGATGTTTAATTTAACAGAAAAAAACTAGTGTTCATTCGCAGTGTTGAGCTATTATTGTAACTGACATGTAACGTTATCTAATGTTTCATCCCCCCTCGACTGAGGTAAATGAATAAGCTATGCTAGTGAGTAGTTACCACAACCAAGTCAGCTCTAGCCTCTAGTTATCTGTCAGATAGCGATATAAGGTGGCTATTATTACTATCTAACAGCAGTTGTTTGTGTGGACATGTTTTGTAGCCTTTGTTTTGTCACGTTTCAGAAGTAAATGAACTTGGCAAGCTTTCGCCAGTTGATGTACCATTAGAGAGAGAGAGCTGGCCAAAAGTTGGGTTATATTAGCTATTATTTTTGCCTCAATCAAACTAGACCTGAATCAAACGATGAAACCATCGGCCAAACGATTTAAGATTGATATTCTGATGTTTTTTCACTGTAAGGTGAATCAGTATGTCAATGCCACGTTATTGATCTGTCAGTTTTCCTAGCTAATTCCCTACTTTTCACACTGATACAGTAACAAACAGCTCTAATGTTGCAGGCTTCAGTGTCATGGTGCACAGCAGAAGTCTGCCACCTGCCCCGACCGATTTCTTCATTCCACTCCCGCCCACATCTGCTGGTTTTCAATCCGACTCCCACCCGGTACCGCAAGAACTGGTTCCAAGAGATTCTCACATGCCCTTACATTGTATTACTGGTCTATATCAACCAATATGCTGAATGTAGTTTGAAGAGAGCAGAGTTGGAGAAACTTGCACTTTCTCTTGAGCTATTTTTATAGCCTATCTTTTAGGAGTGGGAAGATCTTCAGATGGAAAATATGGGTGACCAATATTTAGGCCTATTTCTAGACAATGTAGTAAACTATAGTCTAATCATAGGCCTATTTAGGAAGTACATTTCCTTTCAAAGATAAGTGTCCCGTGCTTCTCTACATAGACTATAGCCTACTTTATTTAACTGAGACCACACGCACACCTGATCTCACAGGTATGGCTACTGAACTGGAGGCAGCAAGAATGATGACAGTGACACTTGCTACGTTTTGCATAGTCCTATAGGATATAGCCTACCTTTTAGGAGGACAATTTGCAGGCAGAGACAAGTAAATGGGTAATCAATATTCATTGAAAATGAAAAGGCACAACGCTCGCTCTCCCTAGTAGCCTGACCTATGGTCACCATAGTAGCCTGACCTATGGTCACCATATTACCATGACCTATGTGCGCGTTGTGCCTTTTACTTTTCAATCATCACATTTTTTTATTGAACTTCGACTCAAGTTGGTTGAGCACCCTCCGCTTCTTTTCACTATTTATTTACAGACACTGTAGTAAACTACAGTAATCATATTTAAGTTAATTTCATATTCAAGTTAACTGCCACGTGATTCTCCGCCCATGTAGGCAGCCTACTCTATTTCAATGAGACCACACACACTAGGCGCACTTGTACTCTCACGCCCAACTAGGAGAGGTACTGTAGGCTATTGAAGTTGAAGCAGCGAATTCCGAGTGTGTGAATAATGTGAGCTTTTAATACAATAGGTAGGCTAACACACAAAGCAGAAAGAGGACCGTTTCAAAATAATCTATGGGACAACAACAATATTTTAATCCCAAATCATCTGTCTGCCTGCTCCCGCCTGCAGCATGAAGAATGGTGGCCGCGCCGCAATGATCTGTCGGGACCTGCAGGTCCCGCAGGCATCCCGTGGAAATGCAGCCCTCTAGTGCAGTCAGTACACAACAATATGCTCATCATGTCTTAGCAGGATCAGATGGTGACAGGGGTCCCAGCAGGGTCAAACAGCCAGGAAAGACCAGTCTACAGAGCTCAGGTGAATTTTGCAGTATATTCAGTGAATGATACAAAGTTCCATCTTGAATTGATGAGTAGACCTACAGTAGCTACAGGACAGCTGCTTAAAGCTACAGTCTGGGATCTGGGCATAATGGTAATTTCAATTATTGAACCATTATATTATCCAAAAATAGAATCAATGTATAAATGTACACCAAGGTAATTATTTGTCTTGCCTAATTTTAGGAGGATCAGATTGTGACAGGGGTCTCAGCAGAGTCAGGCAGCCAGGGAAGACCAGTCTGTGACGGAGGTGAGTTCTTGCAGTGCAACGTATACACTGGGGAGTCGGAAAGCAAGTGCAGGTGTTGAGTTTAATAATAAACGGAACATCGAACAAAAGAACAAGCACAAGTAGCGTATAGACATGAAACACAAACAATACTTACTAGCAAAGAACCTAAGGGAGTGCCAGATATAGGGGAGGTAATAAGTGAGGTAATGGAGTCCAGGTGTGCCTGATGGTGACGTGCAGTTGCGCGTAATGATTGATGCCAGGTATGCATAATGATGGATGCCAGGTGTGTGTAATGATGGATCCCAGGACCAGTGGTTAGTGTACCGGCGACGTCGAACGCCGGAGGAGCGGAGCGGGTGTAGACGTGACATGCAGATACAACACTTTATTCTCTCTGTCCAGCAAACACTGGACAAGCCATATGCTTTTTTTAAGGCAGTCTGACTAACCTCCAATGTTAATTTCCAAACTGTATCAAGGGTTGATACACTCTTTTTCCAATGACACAAAACATGTAAAACAAAAATGTGACAAATACCTAGTATGATGATGAATGGATACGAATGTCCAGTCATGTTCATATAATCTCAGACATAAATTACTGCACTTTAAGACCATCCATAGAACGTACTATATGCCAGTGAAACTGAATATCATGCACTCAGAAATTGTATTATTCTGCTGGAGGTATAAAGCACAAAAGGAGACATATTTGCATATGGTGTGGTCTTGTGAAGGCTGGCTGAATTCTGGCAAAGACTATGTTCTTTTATCTCAGCATGTCTACAGATTCTCCTCTCCCTGTTTTTGTTTGCTTGGAAATGTTTATACTGGAGTCTGTTATGAGAAGAAACTGTTTAACCTAGCATTTATAGTGGCTCATAAATGCATTTCCATTAATTGGAAGGTTGGTTATCCTCCCACAATGTATGTAAGAAATGTCAAGTTATGTACAGTATCACTAGATATTTGTTCAGATGGAGGGTATACTGTGTAACTTTCATAAGGTCTGGATGCCTTATATGGACTGATGTATGACAAAAGTAGTCTGTATTGAAAACATGCCCACGCCAGGGGAGATATAGGCAATCCCTAGCTGCTGGGCTGCTCAGTCCTGGCCATGGGGGTCTGCTGTACTGCCCTACCAAGCAAAAAAGGTAGTAACTGCTCATTTGGTCGAAAATGAGTTAATGTCATTTTTGCTACATTAAATACATGTTTAATCATGTGGACAAGTATCCTGCCTCTATGGGGGTCATGTAAATAAAAGTCATTTTGCTCAGTTCCACGCTATGAGCAGTTACTGCCTTTTTGCTTGGTAGGGCAGTGTACTTTTGTCACTATGGGCATGGCTTAACACATCTGAAACCAATCATGAATGCTTCACTAAGATCCTAAAGCTGAATGGGTTGTGTTGGGGAGCTACAGGGCCGTTGATCCCTAGGGGCAGGACGGGGTGACCCATCTATATTGTAAAAGTAAAAAGAGCTCTACAGTACTAGTGACAAAAAAAATTGACATTTCTAAGTGACCCCAAACCTTTGAACGGTAGTGTATATGGGGAATTGGAAATGATGCAGACAATTACATTGATGGGAGCCACAGTCTCTCTCTTTTTTTTGTATTATGTCCCCCCCACTTCTAAAACCAAAGTTGTGCCCCTGGTTTCCCAGAATCTCTCTTTGTCAGGAACACCTCTGCTCTGCACACTCCAGCCAACTGTCAGGGCAGACCCCGGGTCCCAAGGGACTACAGTCGCACAGCCAAATACACACACACACGTGCTCAGACACACACTGGACCCTTAAAACACAATACACACTTAACACTGTCCTAGTGGCTACAGCTGCAGGGAGTGGTCTCCTCCAGCTCCTCCAACAGGAGATTCCAACAGGAAGTTGGTCTTGGAAGGTTCCACTAAGAAAATCACAGTCCCATGGCCATTCCGCAGTCCTTTCACGGCTTGTTTTTTCCTGTCCGCTAATAGGAACCAATTATAGATCCGTATTAAGACTCTGGGGACCAACTTTAAAGTGAGCACATCCATTGTTCCTCAGTCCACTCTGAGAAATCTCCTCCCCAGGCAGGAAACAAAAGGACAAACAATCACCCGCATGCCCTCGTCCATTTGTCCGTCCCTCATTCCCCCCTGGAAATGCTATAACCCTTGCCAAACTACGGTGACTCTTGCCCAGCTGACATTTCCAACTCACACACCCACTATGGAGCCTGTCCACAAAGAATATATACAGTGCATTCGGAAATTATTCAGAGCCCTTGACTTTTTCCACATTTTGTTATGTTTTACAGCCCTATTTTAAAATTCATTTAATTGCTTTTTTCCTCTCATCATTCTACACACAATACCCCATGACAAAGAAAAACAGGTTCAGACATTTTTGCTAATATATATATATATATATATATATATATATATATATATATATATATAAAAAAAACGTAAATATCACATTTACATAAGTATTCAGACCCTTTACTCAGTTCTTTCTTGGATAACTTTTGGCAGCGATTACAGCCCGAGTCTTCTTGGGTATTATACTACAAGCTAGGCACACCTGTACTTGGGGATTTTCTCCCATTCCTCTCAAGCTCTGTCAGGTTGGATGGGGAGCGTCGTTGCACAGCTATTTTTAGGGCTCAAATCCAGGCTCTGGCCGGGCCACCCAAAGCCACTCTTGCGTTGTGTGCTTAGGGTCGTTGTCCTGTTGGAAGGTGAACCTTCGCCCCAGTCTGAGGTCCTGAGTGCGCTCTGGAGAAGGTTTTCATCAAGGATCTCTCTGTACTTTGCTCCCATTCATCTTTCCCTCTATCCTGACTAGTCTCCCAGTCCCTGCCACTGAAAAACATCCCCACAGCATGATGCTTCCACCACCATGCTTCACCGTAGGGATGGTGCCTGGTTTCCTTGGCATTCAGGTCAGAGTTCAATCTTGATTTCATCACACCAGAGAATCTTGTTTCTCATGGTCTGAGAGTCCTTTAGGTGCCTTTTGGCAAAATCCAAGCGGGCCATCATGTGCCTTTTACTGAGGAGTGGCTTCCGTCTGGCAACTCTACCATAAAGGCCTGATTGGTGGAGTGCTGCAGAGATGGTTGTCCTTCTGGAAGGTAATCCCATCTCCACAGAGGAACTCTGGAGCTCTGTCAGAGTGACCATCGGGTTCTTGGTCACCTCCTTGACCAAGGCCCTTCTCCTTTGATTACTCAGTTTGTATGGGCAGACAGCTCTAGGAAGAGTCTTGGTGGTTCCAAACTTCTTCCATTTAAGAATGACGGAGGCCACTGTGTTCTTGGGGACCTTCAATGCTGCAGAAATGTATTGGTACCCTTCTCCAGATATGTGCCTCGACACAATCCTGTGTCAGAGCTCTATGGACAATTCCTTCGACCTCATGCCTTGGTTTTTGCTCTGACATGCACTGTCTACTGTGGGACATTATATAGACAGATGTGTGCCTTTCCAAATCATGTCCAGTCAATTGAATTTGCCACAGGTGGACTCCAATCAAGTTGTAGAAACATCTCAAGGATGATCAATGGAAACAGGATGCACCTGAGCTCAATTTCGAGTCTCATAGCAAAGAGTCTGAATACTTAATTTACCTAAGGAATTCATGTTCTTTTTTTAATACATTGCACAAATTTCTAAAAAGCTGTTTTTGCTTTGTCATTATGGGGTATTGTTTAGATTGATGATGAAAACATTAGATTTAATACATTTTAGAATAAGGCTGTACTGTAACAAAATTTGGAAAAAGTCAATGGGTCTGAATACTTTCCGAATGCACTATACAGCTAAATCAAATCACATTTTATTTGTCACATGCGCCGCATACAAGTGTAGACTTTACCATGAAATGCTTACTTACAAGCCCTTAACCAACAGTGCAGTTCAAAAAGAAGAAAATATTTACCAAGTAGACTAAAATAAAAAAGTAATAAAAGTAACACAATAAGAATAACAATAACGAGGCTATGTACAGGGGGCACCGGTACAGAGTCAGTGTGCGGGGGTACAGTGTCAATGTAAATTGTCCGGTGGCGATTTTATGAATTGTTCAGCAGTCTTATGGCTTGGGGGTAGAAGCTGTTGAGAAGCCTTTTGGTCCTAGACTTGCGCCGTGCTGTACCAGAGAAAACTTTTATGGGCTTTCCTCTGACACTGCCTATTATATAGGTCCTGGATGGCAGGAAGCTTGGCCCCATTCGCACTACTCTCTGTAGCGCCTTACGGTCAGATGCCAAGCAGTTGCCATACCAGGCGGTGATGCAACCGGTCAGGATGCTCTCGATGGTGCAGCTGTAGAACCTTTTGAGGATCTGGGGACCCATGCCAAGTCTTTTCAGTCTCCTGAGATGGAAATGTACTGGAACTAGAGCTCTGTGTTGCTATTGTTGCTCCAGTGACAATGTTGGGCTGCTATTCTCTATTGGTAGAGAATAGTGCACACTGCAAGGCAAGCCAGTGACAATGTAGCCTTGCAATGCTATACTACATTGGTAGAGTACAGTCCACTGCGAGGCAGGGCTGATATCCCTCTAGCAGATGTGCCTGGGGTGAGTGCCTCAGAGCAGAGCAGAGCACGGAAAGTATGATTCCCAGACTTACTATGAAGGAACATAACAGAGGACAGCTAGAACCATGAGCTCAGCCAGACAACAGCCCCAATGGAGCACAACCCCACTGCCTCCAACAATGACAGGAGGAACATAGTGTGCCATCAGGAATTAGGACCAAGTCAAGTCATGTGGTCAGGAAAACTCCAGGCCCAGAGGTGTTCACGGTTAGATACATGGTCAGTAACAACTGTGGGCCTTATCGGGAGAACACCAGCCCAATAACATGATAAAAAGCCACAACAACAGCTAAGGACCTCTATATGAAGTCGTACTGTCCCATTATTAACCCAAGGATTTTTTTCTTAGTTATGATCTGTACTCTCTCTGAAATTCCTGGGAGGCGTTTTCTCTGGCTTCCTCCCTGCCTGCCTGCCTTGATGACTGATGCCCAGTTGTTTTGGCTGCTTGACTCCCCGAAGCGAGACAAGCTGGCATTAAGAGGCATTAAATCTCCTTAGCCCTACTGGAGCTAGTAAGTGAAAGGAGAGAAGATTGGCTTTTTTCTAGTCATCCTGTGAAGATAAAACAATTTAAAATCCCCCCCCCCCACACACACAATGCTACAGGTTTATATAAGTCTCAGTGGGAGCTACAGTAATATTCAGCGGGAGCCAGAGTCTGGAAAATTTGAACCATCTGGAGGTGTTAGGCTCCTGGTCTACAGTGATAGGCACACACAGGCAACCATGCACCTCCACAAGTCCAGGTGTGTGTAAGCTAGGAACGTTCTAGAACAAACACAAGCACCATGTATATAAAGCTTCCCACCAAGGGTGCTGAAAAAAAAAATGGGGCCCATGCTACAGACGGCTATATCTGTCAGCTATTATTTGATTATTGATTTTCCTGTATTTGATTTACTGTTGATATGTAATAAACACGATTGCAGTGCGGGAAGACGCAGACAGATCCCAGTCGGCACAGACGTCAGTTCAACATCTAGTTTTGACTTACATTTGGTTGAGTTGTCAACTAATGTGAATGCAAAGTGAAATCAACAACAAAAATGCACCATGCAATTGGGATTTATGTAAAAAGTTGGGTGAAAAAAAATACGCAATGCCCTTACGTTTATAAATTTTTGCAAATCCAATCAGTTTTCCATATTGATTCGACGTCATCCCATAGATTTAAAAACTGAAATTAAAATGTTCACTTGTTAGTCTACAATTATCGGTTTTAACCATGTACTGATGTTCCTATGTTGACCTGTTTAACTGCCAGCATCAAATGTCTGCCAGTGTTGAATGTTATGGTTAAATATTTGACTCCAGACTGGATTCAAGGACACTGATCATGTATCTGTGACACTGTGATTCTGTAACAGCTGTAATGTGACTTCCTACAAGCCTCTCGTGCTGGTATTTACAGAACCTTTGGTGCTGTGTGATTAATATATTGTATAAGGGCCTTCTCATTTTCTTGGCTTCTGTGCTGGAGGTGTCTCCCTGTTGAAACTTGTAATTAAACCAAAATGATTTAGATTTTTGTTATCAACGACTGCTCTCCTTTTTGTCAACCTGGAAATTCCTGTTACAAATCAAATCAAATTTTATTTGTCACATACACATGGTTATCAGATGTTAATGTGAGTGTAGCGAAATGCTTGTGCTTCTAGTTCCGACCATGCAGTAGTATCTAACAAGTAATCTAACAAATTCACAACAACTACCTTATACACACACAAAAGTAAAGGAATGAATACGAGTATGTACATATAAATATATGGATGAGCGATGGCTGACCGGCGTAGGCAAGATGCAGTAGATGGTATGGAGTACAGTATATACATATGAGATGAGTAATGTAGGATATGTAAACACTATATAAATGGCATCGTTTAAAGTGGCTAGTGATACATTTATTTCATCCAATTATAATTACAAGCAGTGAGTTCTACTAACAGAGCTTTCCTGTCGGTGAACACAAAGAAAAAAAACACACACACACACACACACACACACACACACACACACACACACACACACACACACACACACACACACACACACACACACACACACACACACACACACACACACACTATATTCTAGTGGCAAGAAAATGTATGTGAACCCTTTGGAATTACCTGGATTTCTGCATAAATGGGTCATCAAATTTGATCTGATCTTCATCTAAGTCACAATAACAGACACACAGTGTGCTTAAACTAATAACACAAAAAGTATTGTATTTTTTCTTGTCTATATTGAATACATCATTTAAACATTCACAGTATAGGTTGGAAAAAGTATGTGAACCCCTAGGCTAATGACTTATCCAAAAGCTAATTGGAGTCAGGAGTCAGCTAACCTGGAGTCCAATCAATGAGACGAGATTGGAGATGTTGGTTAGAGCTGCCTTGCCCTAAACACTCACAAAATTTGAGTTTGCTATTCACAAGAAGCATTGCCTGATGTGACCCATGCCTCAAACAAAAGAGATCTCAGAAGACCTAAGATTAAGAATTGTTGACTTAAAGCAACATAAAGCTGGAAAGGGTTACAAAAGTATCTCTAAAAGCCTTGATGTTCATCAGTCCATGGTAAGACAAATTGTCTATAAATGGAGGAAGTTCAGCAATGTTGCTACTCTCACTAGGAGTGGCCGTCCTGCAAAGATGACTGCAAGAGCACAGCGCAGAATGCTCAATGAGGTTAAGAAGAATCCTAGAGTGTCAGCTAAAGACTTACAGAAGTCTCTGGAACATGCTAACATCTCTGTTGACAAGTCTATGATGCGTAAAACACTAAACAAGAATGTGTTCATGGGAGGACACTACGGAAGAATCCACTGCTGTCCAAAATAAAACATTACTGCACGTCTGAAGTTTGCAAAAGTGCACCTGGATGTTCCAAAAATATTCTGTGGACAGATGAAACTACAGTTGAGTTGTTTGGGAAGGAACACACAGCACACCAACATCAAAACCTCCCCCCAACTGTAAAGTATGGTGGAGGGAGCATCATGGTTTGGGGCTGCTTTGCTGCCTCAGGGCCTGGACAGCTTAATATCATTGACGGAAAAATGAATTCCCACGTTTATCAAGACATTTTGCAGGAGAATGTTAGGCTATCTGTCCGCCAATTGAAGCTCAACAGAAGTTGGGTGATGCTTCAGGACAACGACCCAAAACACAGAAGTAAATCGACAACAGAATGGCTTCAACAGAAGAAAATATGCCTTCTGGAGTGGCCCAGTCAGAGTCCTGACCTCAACTCAATTGAGATGCTGACCTTAAGAGAGCAGTTCACACCAGATATCCCAAGAATATTTCTGAACTGAAACAGTTTTGTTAAGAGGAATGGTCTAAAATTCCTCCTGACAGTTGTGCAGGTCTGATCCGCAACTACAGAAAACATTTGGTTGAGGATATTGCTGCCAAAGGAGGGTCAACCAGTTATTAAATCCAAGGGTTCACATACAGTACTTTTCCACCCGGCACTGTGAATATTTACACGGTGTGTTCAATAAAGACATGAAAACTTCAATTGTTTGTGTGTTATTAGTTTAAGCAGACTGTGTTTGTCTATTGCTGTGACCTAGATGAAGATCAGATCAAATCTTATGACCAATTTATGCAGAAATCCAGGTATTTCCAAAGGGTTCACATACTTTTTCTTGCCACTGTACACATAAACCAAAACAACCAGACAAAGATAAATAGACCTACAGACAAACACAGAACACACAGACCAAAATACACAGGCCACATACAAAGAAACAGTAGGGCAATTCCACGGTAACAGAGTGATGCTGAGATGTTTCACTTTAAAATGTCAAAGAAAAAAACTCTGCATCACTCTGCCATTTGCTGCTCCACTCTGCAAGCCCCCTGCTCCAGGCAGGCTCAACAGAGCAGAGGTGCAGAGAAGTAACTAGGCAGAGGTAGAGAGGCAGCCCATGCCGAGAGCAGATAAAATGTAAACGCTTTGCCTTGAATGTTCCCTGCCTGAGAAGATGACAATGGACGATGCATTCACTCACTCAGACTCACTAACCAGACAGGAGGCAAGAGCATTGCTGTGTGGATAAATGCAGGTTATAAAAGAGCAGCCAAGCAAAGGATGCACTCAAGATAAAGCCCAGCCTAGTGCAATACGCTCTCTCAATCTCTTTCCATCTCCATTTCTCTCTCCCCCCCCCCCCCATCTCTCTTTCCCTCTCCCACTCCATCCCAATTGCCCTGTATGGCTACCTGTGTGACTGTGTCAGGCTGGTTGCCTGAGAGAAGTGCCAGCTGTAAGACATTAGTCAGCCCAGCAGGACTGTAAACTAAAACATAGCACGGCCAACCGCCAAATGGGATAGAATATGGATCTCTCGCTGTGTGTGGGTGTGTGGCGGCATCCTATCACCACATTCAGAAAGTCTGAAAACCCAAAAGGAACAGAGGAGAGAATAAAACACGATATCAGAGAACAGGAAGAAAGGTGTGTGGGGGCCAGAGATAGAAACAATGCGAGGAGAAAATAAGAAGAGGAATGAGGGGACTGAGATAGTAGCAGTTAAGAAAACAGACCGAGACCAGCAGAAGAGAGGAAATAACAGGGGTGGGAGAAGGAGATTAAGGAAGCAAGGAATCTCTCCTATATTCTTACCTCCAAGGAAGGTTCTTATTTTCCCAGCTATCCGCTTCAGAAGTGTTGATGGGAACTCAAGTATAGCACATTGCTTCAGTCAGTCTCCTCTCCCTGTGTGTGTGTCTCTCTGTGCCTTTCTCTCACGCTTACCTGTAGCATCTGGAGCAGAGGTACAGGAATGATTGAATTTAATGTAGAGGACTGCACGTACAGGATGGGAAAGTACTTGACAACACCAGCACTGCTGCGCTGACGGGGTCAGATTAGCTTGTGTGGACACACCCACTTCCTCAGCACCGGTCCAATGAGAGTGCTGAGGGTCTGATCACACACACACACACACACACACACAGCGGTGTGTCTGTCAGATACAGACTTCAGCTAGACTGAAAAGAATAAGTGTGGGATGGCTGCTTTAAGACTGAATGGGAAACTAAACCCACTGATGAAAAAGCAAAACAACGAGGGGGATTTAAAAAGCAAGACAGCTTGAGCCTGTAGCCTACATGGCTCCTACTGTTTGTGAGGGTATGATTGAGCACTCACTGTAGTATGTGTCTGATGTGAACCCCCCCCCCCCCCCCCCGGGGGGTGTAATGCTAACCCCCACTACCCACTGTAATTAGAAAAACAGTGCTGGGGTGAGGGTTTCATTTCGGCGGCTTCAGGACATACTTGTCATTCTTGGAGTGCACTACCCTATCGTTCTATCGCTCTATCCCTCTCTCCCCGTCTCTCTCTGCATGCATTTCCCCTAATGATCCTACCCTAGGGAGCCATGTCGGAGCTCTGAGCTGCTATACCACCCACCCACCTACACAGACCTGACCTGGAATCAGCAAGCAGGCTATATCTCCTTCAATAGCATACATAGCTCACCATCAGACTAGGTTTACAACCATAGAATTATAATAATTATAGTTCTATAGTATACAACATCATGCATTATATTAAATACTCTTATATCGTGGTGAATTATTGCACAACAGTGTCAAAATCATGTGCTATCTGTGCCAGTTACCGAAAAGGTTACTGGTTTGAATCCCTGAGACGACTAGGTGAAAAATCTGTCAATGTGCCCTTGAGCAAAGCACTTAACCCCAATTGCTCCTGTAAGACGCTCTGGATAAGAGCGTCTGCTAAATGACTGAAATACCTAATGTAATATTTGATTGAACATACCTAGTAATGTTTTATGTAGGCTAGCCTGCAGTAGCATAGGATAAATAAACACATGAATAATCAAATCAATCAGGTTACGTACCAGAGTCCACAGTATGTGTACGCTATGGTGCATCACATCACTCCGTATCGCTCAGCCTCGACCAGAATGGATTCTCCAAGAAGAACACAGCTCAGCTCCATCGAAACGTCAGATTGCTGACCAAGCAAGGAACCACAGCAGCAGCTCTAATGCCCTGCATGCATTATCTGCTCCGTATTGACAAATGCAATGGCTGAGTGGTCCATGTATATCTTGGCCAGATGATATCCTACACTAAACAAGAAGATGGAAAATCATTTTGGTCCTGGCTGCTTATTTAGATATTATCTGTTCGTTTGACTGAATCAATAATTTGCCCTACATGCAGTAGTATAGTATATTTTTCAAATTCTCGCTCATCAAAAATCTGCACATGCTTCTCTTTGTACATTTGCATATAATATTACTACGTTTTACTGCAATGGGATAAATCAGGGTCACACAGAGTGTTTCTTGGTAGCCTTAAACCAATCTACTTTGAAACAAAAGTATACACCTCACACACATGGTCATAATAAAAAGAAGACACCTGTACCATGTCAGATATAGAATTGAAATGTGTTCAATTGAGTTTGCATCCCAATATTACATGAGATATATATATGCACACATACACAAACTAAACCGTTTGACATAGAAATTAATAAAAAAAATATGAATAACATTCCACCCATGAGGTCACTAGGTCATTTGACTGCAGGAAAAGGGCTACTGGGGCAATCCACAGTGAAACAATAAAGGGTTCTTCCCGCCCATGTTTCGGTAAAAAGCTTAGGGGTGTGGAGAAATGTTACCACTCTCAAATTCATAGAGGTATTGATACAAAGGTATGGATGTAAGGACTGACCCTCCATGATATCAAAAATGATAGTTTTAACCATGTTGAGGCTGTAGGACAACAGCGTTTTGTTTTTTACATTGTTTTATTTCAATGTTTGTAACCAAACGTATATTATTTTTTAAATATACAGGTTTTTCCTCATTGAGATAACATCTCTTTTCCAAGAGAGACCTGGTCCAATAGCAGCAGGGGGAAAAAACATTTCAGACAAAAACTTACATACACTAACAACATTAAACACACACATACAGTACAAAAACATTTTACGTCTTGACTAAAAACAGGAGAATTCCAGGACCATGGAGCTAAGTAACTAAAACTATTTCTACCATGACCGGTTCAAATTTTTGGTACTGTTAGAAGCAAATGAGAATGGGACCGTAATTTATATTTATTTACTGACCAGACTAAAAAAGAACAGATAAAATTGCATTTTACCCAATGTGGCCTTTTAACAATCAGTGTATACCAGTGTTATAGCCTACGCAAGGTCAATGACGACCAGCCAACAGTGCTGTAGAGTTCACAATGATGTTTTTTATTTGAAATGAACCTGAGGGCTGCATGATACACTGAATCAAGTGCTCTCAGGGTAGTGGCTGAGGCCCGCATATATAACATCACTAAAATCTAAAACCACCAGTAATGTACATCGTACCAGCTCCTTCCTGGCCTCAAAAGAAAAACAAGCTTTATGCCGGTAATAAAAACCTATTTTCAGCTTGAGCTTCCTTATCAAGTTCTCTACATGCACAGTGAAGCTCAGCTTATCATCAACCCACACCCAAATATTTGTACACTTTAACTTGCTCTATAGTATGTCCAGCCAATGTAGCAATGACATGATTAGTAACATGCCTGGCATTTGAAAATACCATGCATTTTGTTTTACCCGAATTTAGAACCAGCTTTAAAATCATACAGATTCTGTTGTATGATGTTAAATGCTCTTTGGCCATTTTCAAAAGCTAAAGATAAACTACCACTTGAATAAAGAACAGTAACATCCGCTGTTTCAATAAGATCCCCAAAGTTGTTGATATACAAAATGAACAGTGGGCCCAAAATAGAACCTTGCGGAACACCTGAGCACACCTCTATGGACTCAGATTTACAACCATCCACCATTACACATTGTGTACGATTTGATTGGTTTATAAATTACCTATCTAGAGCATGACCAGTAATTCCACATTTTAACCTTTGCACTAACACAGCATGGTCCACGGTCTCAAAAGCCTTCGACAAATCAATAAAGACAGACACACAATGTAATTCTTATCAAGAGCACAGTGAATGTCACTTAAAACCTTCAATGTTGCTGAAACAGTGCTGTGGCCAGACCTAAAACCAGATTGCATACCATTTAAGATGTTTTCTTGGAAGTAGGTCTTTAGCTTTTTACTAACTAAGGACTCCAGTACCTTTGACAGTACAAACAATTTTGATAAGGGTCGATAGTTGTCAAGTAGCGAAGGATCTCCACCTTTCAGGAGAGGCAGTACAAAAGCAGATTTCCTTAACATCAAGCGTGAGGTTAAAAATACATGTTAAGAGGGGAGCAATGATGTCTGCAGCTAGGTGTAGGAGGTGGGGGTCTAGTTCATCAGGGCCAGGGGATGTTTTCCCATCAATTTCTTTCAGGGCTTTACACACTTCTGTAACAGAGAAGGATAAAAAGGAGAACCTGGTGAAGGAGTGCACAGGGGTGACAGGTAAATTCATAGGGGGCTCAATTCTTCCTTTGACCTTTACAAATCAACTGTCTGCATCTAAAAAAAAAATGCTGATTCAAGGCTTTCAGAATGGAGGTTCTCAGTTACAATCTGTGTATCGACCAACAATTGTTTGGAAAGCTGTGTATCTTTTTTGCACTCCAAACCCTTCACTACTTGCCAAAATTTGGATGGATTATTTACATTTTCTGAAGTAGATTTCAGGTAGTGGTCTGCTTTCAATTTACGGATCATAGCCACACCCATATTTCGAAGACGTTTAAAAGACAGCCAATCTGCCAAACCAGTCCCTCTTGCTTTAGCCCACATAGCATTTCATTCCCTTAGGATTTTTGTAAGTTCCTTAGTAAACCAAGGGTTCTCTCTGCCCTTAATCCTGCATTTTTTTTAAAAGGGGCATGCCTATTGCATACATCCTGGAATGCGTTGTGGACGTAAGAAAAGGCTAATTCGACATCAGGGATTAATTCCATTCAATGCTAGATTACATCATGTAAAAAAACCTTGAATATCAAACCACTTCCAGTTTCTTTTCGTAATAACACGTGGAGATTCTAGGCATTTTACCATCTCACACAGGCAATAGCACAGTGATCACTTATGTAATTTGCAATAACAGAAGCATTAAAACGATGAGTATTGGTTAAATCAAATCAAAGAGGATATTTTATATTCAACCTAGTTACACTGTTGACAATCTGAGTGAGATTATTAGGTATTGCATAGAATTTTGAGTTGATCAGAGCTAGATGTTAGCCAGTCCTGATTCAGATCCCCCATCAGGACAAACACAGAACTGACATTCTGTGATAACAATTCGAAAATACAATCCAGTGAGCCAACAGTAGCAGATGGAGGTCTATAACAACAAGATACAATATTTAAAGATGAGCCAAGGTTTAGGTTCAAAGACAGATATTCAAATTGCTTAGGTTTAGTAATAGAAGTCAGAACAACCACCGAGAACTTATCTTTTACGTATACAGCAACACCACCACCCTTAAATTTACGATCTGTACGAAACACATTGTAACCATTTACACCAATATTTTTGTCTGTAATAGATTTTTTTCAAGCCAGGTTTCAGAAAGCATAAATACATCAGGGTCAGCAGTTTTTATCCATATATTCACAAAATCAAGCGTCGGCAGAATACTTCTTACATTCATACGCAAAAACTTCAGGCCACTCTGACAACTTAATTTGACGGGTAAGAATGTCAGGACCTGGGTTAGACTGCACATTTCCAGACAATAGAAGCAGCAAGATATTGGCAAGTCTAGATCGAGGGTTACAACATTTGGATTTACAGACAGCACTTGAACGAGAATCCATGCTCACCAGAGTCTTTAACACCACACATTTTAGGAGATGTGTAAAGTCCAGAGACATGGTTAAGTACCAAGAGAACAGTCCTGACAGGTAGGCGCAAGAGTCCGATTTCTCATTTCCGGAGCAAGCGTGGGGTTTCTCACAATACTCAAGGGAGAAACAATCATATATTTCCTCATTCACAGGGTTCTAATGGAGTACAGTTAAGCTAAGATACATTTTCGATGAATCAATGTGTAGGCCTACATATCATTCATTGCGACAGAGACGTGAGGAGCTTTGTCTGAAACTTGCTCTCAAGCTGCAGAGGTCAAACAAATTCTCCAGCTGACCTACAAGGGATCAGAGATCCAGACAAGGCAAGGACAAGGCAGGGTGGGCAACTACGGGAAAACAGTCAACATAATGTATATCTTTTTTTATTATTTAGCAGATGTTCTTATTCAGAGCCACTTACAGGAGTAATTAGAGTTAACTGCCTTGTTCAAGGGCATATCAGATTTTTCATATAGTCAGCTCGGGGATTCGAAACAGCAACCTTTCGGTAATATTTCAGATTCCGGCGCCGACAGAGATGGCCGCCTCGCTTTGCGTTCTTAGGAAGCTATGCAGTATTTTGTTTTTTTTATGTATTATTTCTTACATTGTTACCCCAGGAACTCGTATGTTTTATTACATACAGCCGGGAGGAACTTTTGGATATAAGAGCAACGTCAACTTACCAACATTACGACCAGGAATATGACTTTCCCGAAGCGGATCCTCTGTTTGGTCCACCAACCAGGACAATAGACTGGATCCCAGCCGGCGACTCAAAACAGTGGCGCAGGAGGGGCGGTCTTCTGGTCAGGCTCCGTAGATGGGCACATCGCGCACCTCTCCCGAATATTCTAATTGCCAATGTCCAGTCTCTGGACAACAAGGTAGACCAAATACGAGCAAGAGTTGCCTTCCAGAGAGACATCGGCGACTGCAACGTTCTTCACGGCTCACTCAGGACACGTTATCTGAGTCGGTACAGCCACATGGTTTCTCCACGCATTGCACCGACAGAAACAAACATCTATCTGGTAAGAAGAAGGGCGGGGGTGTGTGTCTTATGATTAACAAGTCGTGGTGTGATCATAACAACATACAGGAACTCAAGTCCTTTTGTTCACCTGACATTGAATTCCTTACAATCAAATGCAGACCGCATTATCTACCAAGAGAATTCTCCTCGATTATAATCACATCCGTGTATGTCCCCCCTCAAGCTGACACGTCGACGGCACTGAAAGAAATCCATTGGACTCTATGTAAACCACATATCCTGAGGCTGCATTTATTGTGGCTGGGGATTTTAATAAGGCTCATTCTAAAACAAGGCTCCCTAAATTTTATCAGCATATCGAATGTGCGACCCGGGGTGGCAAAATCCTGGATCATTGTTATTCTAACTTCCGTGATGCATACAAGGCTATTCTCCGCCCTCCTTTCGGCAAGTCTGACCATGACTCCATTTTGTTGCTCCCAGCCTACAGACAGAAACTAAAACAGGAAACGCCCGTTCTCGGGTCTGTTCAACGCTGGTCCGACCAATCTGATTCCACGCTGCAAGATTGCGTCGAGCACGTGGACTGGGATATGTTCCGGACAGCATCAGACAACAACATTGATGTATAGGCGGATTCAGTGAGCGAGTTTATTAGCAAGTGATGTTGTACCCATAGCAACTATTAAAACCTTCATCAATCCACGGTTTCTGGTTGGGGGCAGCATTCGCGCAAAACTGAAAGCGCAAACCACTGCTTTTAACTTGGGTAAGGCGACCGGAAACATGACTGAATACAAACAGTGTAGCAATTCCCTCCGCAAGGCAATCAAACTAGCTAAGCGTCAATATACGGACAAAGTAGTCACAATTCAACGGCTCAGACACAAGAGGAATGTGGTAGGGTCTTCAGTCAATCACGGACTACAAAAAGAAAACCAACCCCGATGTCCTGCTCCCAGACAAACTAAACAACTTCTTTGCTCGCTTTGAGGACAATACAGTGCCACCGACACAGCCCGCTACCAAAACCTGCAGGCTCACCTTCACCGCAGCCAACGTGAGTAAAACATTTAAATGAGTTAACCCTCGCAAGGCTGCTGGCCCAGATGGCATCCCTGGCCATGTCCTCAGAGCATGCGCAGACCAGCTGGCTGGTGTGTTTATGGACATATTCAATCAATCCTTATCCCAGTCTGCTGTTCCCACATGCTTCAAGAGGGCCACCATTGTTACTGTTCCCAAGAAAGCTAAGGTAACGGAGCTAAATGACTATCGCCCCGTAGCACTCACTTCCATCATCATGAAGTGCTTTGAGAGACTAGTCAAGGATCATATCACCTCCATCCTGCCAGACACCCTGGACCCACTCCAATTTGCTTACCGTCCCAATAGGTCCACAGACGACGCAATCGCAATCACACTGCATACTGCCCTAACCCATCTGGACAAGAGGAATACCTATGTAAGAATGCTGTTCATCGACTACAGCTCAGCATTTAACACCATAGTATCCTCCAAGCTCGTCATTAAGCTCGAGACCCTGAGTCTCGACCCAGCCCTGTGCAACTGGGGGGTAAACTACCTGCCCTCCAGGACACCTACACCACCCAATGTCACAGGAAGGCCAAAAAGATCAAGGACAACAACCACCCGAGCCACTGCCTGTTCACCCTGCTATCATCCAGAAGGCGAGGTCAGTACAGGTGCATCAAAGCTGGGACCGAGAGACTGAAAAACAGCTTCTATCTCAAGGCCATCAGACTGTTAAACAGCCACCACTAACATTGAGTGGCTGCTGCCAACATACTGAATTTAATCTCTAGCCACTTTAAATAATAGGATTGGATGTAACAAATGTATCACTAGCCACTTTAAACCATTTTGTATATAATGTTTACATATCCTACATTACTCATCTCATATGTATATACTATACCTTCTACTGCATCTTGCATATGCCGGTCAGCTATCGCTCATCCGTATGTACATACTCGTATTCATTCCTTTACTCTTGTGTGTATAAGGTAGTTGTTGTGAATTTGATAGATTACTTGTTAGATACTACTGCATGGTCGGAACTAGAAGCACAAGCATTTCGCTACACTCGCATTAACATCTGCTAACCATGTGTATGTGACAAATAATATTCGATTTTGATTTGATTTGATTAACGCTAGCCTACCATTAGTCCAAAAAGTCGCGTTTTGCACCTAAAACTAGACAAATTCAGGTAGGTCCCTGGCCGTTTTGTATAATTTCCTTCCGTTTAAGAAAAGTTTTGAAACAGAATCTGTGTAGTGAATACACATCAGATGTAACACTGAATGCTACAGAAAAAGTCCAAGACTGTCATTAGTTGGGTTTTTAAACTGACACTAGATGGGGTAGTTGTTCAGATTGAACTGTTTGTTTATCTTATGTAAGCTGCACTGCAATTCAGTTCTTTACTGTAAACCGTCAAAATGCTCCATTGTGGAACATGTATTTGTGTAAATAAAACATACCCATTTATGAGTCCAAAAATGGATGTAGCAACTGCTGATTGCCCTTTACTGAAATAAATGAAAAATACATTTGTCTGGAAATAAAATATACTTCTCTCAACTTGCGTTACCCACTCCAGTCAGCAGATGGCGATTTGCATCTTTCCGGCGATGCTTCCAGCGTGACATAATCCAGTGGACAACCACCAATTGTGACACAACAACAACTTGGCTGCAGTTCAAACATGTTCATTTTTACCCCCTTAGCCCTTGCGCTAGCCATTTTCCCTAAGGGGAATCCCCACCAAAACCAGATGCAGTTTGATTGCCATCTTAAGTGCAGGTCCAATTCACAAACAAAGGTTACGTATGTAACCACGGTTATGTGAGCTATTGGATCACTCCAATAGGCTATTCTTCCTCGCGGCAGGATAAATTCAGAGTAAGAATTTCAGATTAGTCTCGAGTCGTGCTGCGGCTGACCCACTTAAATAGCTGCCGCTGCACTACTTCCACCTCGTCTTTTTCGAGGCGCCGTAGATCACCGACAAAGAGGATCGGAGTGATCCAATAGCTCACATATCTGTGGTTACATACGTAACCTTCGTTATGTAACAGTATATTGGATCATTCCAATATGGTATCACAATACCAGATTCATGAACTAGGTAAGGGCCAGTTAGAGAGCAAAGTCCCGTAGGACTGAGCTCAGGGCAGTCATAGCTGCTATGTCCCTCCGTCCCCTCTCAGGGTAGCGGAAGCAACACCCAGCACAGCCGTTCCAACCTCAGTGGCGGGGGCAACAATGACCCGATAGTACCTAGAAAGAAAAGATGGTAAACAATACCCAACTGGCCATTGAGTGAACTCCTTCGAGCAGTGCCTACGATATAGCTACTCCTCTAGTAGAATGCGCCTCTACAGCAGACGGCAGAGACTGGCTTGCCTAGCCGATATGCTGTAGTAATAGTGTCCACAATCCAATGTGAGAGTCTTTGTATCGATAGGCTCTGGCCCAGAACTCTCACCATAGCAAACAAATAGCCGATCAGACTGTCGTATTGCCTCGGTCTGTTTAATATAAAGTGTCCAAGGGGGGAAAAAAAACACCCAGCTCACCCAGAGCTGCAGAAGGAGCATGTAAGGGTCAGTTCATATGTCTGTCAAGCAGGACCTATGGCAAGAACGAGGGGTTAAGACCTTAGTCTGGACACTTCTCGTCTGGACCCATTTGGAAAAAGATTCAGTGCTCACTGAAAAAGCATGAAGTTCACTCACCCTCTTAGTGGAGGTAGTAGCCAACAGGAATGCCACCTTTGTGGATAAGTGCTTCAAAGTCATCGACACTAGGAGCTTGAGGGCAGCTTAGCGCACAGCACCACGTCAACGTTCCAGTTTGGCACCCAGCGGACCATTGCAGGACAGACATCAAACTGCCTTCATAAATTTGGAGAGCAATGGGTAGCCAGCCATGGGTCCCTCTTGGCCTTCATCATGGCATGTCGAGACAGCAGCTAAATACACTCATTGTGGATGCCACTCGGCCCACATCGAGCAGTGACTGTGAAAACCGTTTGCACATATGGCTTTCACACCAGGTACAGAGTATGCCTCACCACATTTAATATGACTCATGAAACCATGGCACTCTGCAACGTGTTCACCACATTGTCCTGAAGGCCTATACTGGTCCACTAATGCCTCTCAGAGGCCAAGCCCGAAGCTGGAGGGAGTGCGGGTCCAGATGCCACAGAGTCCCCCCCAGCCTGGATAGAAGGTCGGGCCTCAGGGGCAGCAGCCATGGGGTCTCCGAGAGGAGAGACAACAGAAGGCTGAACCATGGTGGTATTGGCCAGCATGGAGCAATCAAGAGCAGCTGGTGACCAATCGTAATGACCCTGTCTAGCGTAGCTGTGATCAGGGGAAATGGTGGGAAAGCGTAAAGAGTTGTTGCTGGGCAATCGTGAGCGAGGGCATCCAGACTCGTAGGGTCCAACATCGAGAACCAGCTGGGGTGATGAGTGTTCTCCTGAAATGCAAACAGGTCCCCCTGTGCACTCCCGAACCTGTCCCAAAGCTGTAACACCACCTGAGGGTGTAGACTCCAGTCCCCCCACCGGGCCATCTCTAGAGAGCATGTCCACTGCATTGTTCAGGACCCCGGGATATGTGCTGCTCGCAGCGATGCCAACCGGGTCTGGGCCCAAGGCAAGAGCTCCTGAGCCATAGGATCAGGAAATGCTGTCCTACCAGGTAGGGCTGGAACTGTTGAAGAGCTAGGCGAACCACACTGAGCTCCTGCACATTGATGTGTTGACCACTCCATGGGGGGCTCCAGCGGCCTCTGGCCACCATGCCTCTGAACATGGTGTAACAGGGTTGGTTATGTTTCCACTTGCCTCTAAAAAAAAGTTGATTTAATGTTCAAGCATTCTTATTGGTTGGTTCAACTCTGATGACAATAAGGCGTGTTGTGATTGGCCCCGCTGTCAAGGATCTGGTTCCATAGTGGAAAGGAGTCAGACGCAGGAGGTTGAGATGCATGTCAAAAAAAAGTATTTAGTAAAGCCACCAGTAATAGTACAACACACGCTGGAAAGGCAAAATACTCACACGCTCAAAAATAACGGGCGAAACAAACAACGAGAACCAAAAGATACTAGCCCTCAGTACACAGACTGGGAAAACTCAAAGAACACTGATAATCACGCACAGGGGAAGGAAGGAATATAAGTAGGAGCGTGATTGGGAGATAATTAACAACAGGTGTAGACAATAACGACAACACCAAAAGTCACACAAAAAAAGGGAACGGTGATGGTTAGAAAACCGGTGACGTCAACCGCCGAACACCGCCGGAACAAGGAGAGGGACCGACCTCGGTGGAAGTCGTGACACCCGCTTGCAGATAAGGGGAGATCGCGAACGTCAGGTCTCCCCAGTATGAAAATGTGATGCAAGGGGTAGGTCACGTTCTGAATACTGTTTTCTATTTTCTATTTTCCAATGTGTACAAGTTTGCTGTACATTACTGATTTATACGTGTGTGGGTATATGGTACCTGTTAGGGATTGAGGGGCTTTCTGGGATGTGCTTTTGCATATGATTGCTGTAAATAAGTGTGTTAGCTAGCGTGCACCGATGTAATGGTCACATAAGCCCACTGCTAACACAGTTGTTTTCATGCTACAGATTTTACCATCGACAGCCATCAACATCGTTAAGCACTGCACAACTAACGTGCTGTTTCCTATTTAACAACAGGTATTTACACGTTATAGTTTGTATTGTATTTTTTTTATGTTCACCCAGTATGAAAATGAGATGCCAGGGATTTTTACCATCGACAGCCATCAACATCATTAAGCCCTGCACAACTGACGTGCTGTTTCCTATTAAACAACAGGTATTTACACGTTATATTTTGTATTGTATTTTTGTATGTTGTTCACCCAGTATGAAAATGAGATGCAAGGGATTTTACCATCGACAGCCATCAACACCCTTGGCCAGAATGAGGGGTTAGGATGTAGGTTGACACTCTTTCCTCTGAACTCATTCGGAAACATTCCTTTAACCAGGGCTTCAACACTAGAAGACCCTGAGACATTTGAGGCACCAAACCTATAGCGGTGGCTGGAATTGGAATTTGAGTTCGTAGCCTTCCATTGCTATATTCAGTGCTCATGGGGACTCCACTTGCTTCTCTCATGAAAAGCCATACTGGAAATGGTAGTTTCTCTCTGTGGGAAGAAGAGATGGGTAGTGTATAACCTGCAGTGTAACAAAAGAATATGGCAACCCCAGCTACACACTGCTTAAGATCCACAGTGTAATCTAGTTACTGTCTGTACTGTAAAGTAATATAACAGAACTATAGTAAACTCAGCTATATACTGAGTTGTGAGTTTCCAAGGGAAACTAGCTAGGGTAGTTACTGTATGTAGTGTAACAGAACAACTATTGAGCACCAAGCCAGCTACGCATTGTGTGAAAAACAGCAGTGTAATAGAGCAGTAATGTGTTTCCATGGGAAACTAGGATAGTTACTGTCTTAACTGTAAGTATAACAGAAAACTAGTAATCCCAGCTACACACTGTGCAAGACCGCAGTGTAATAGCTGAAAAGTGAGTTTCCAAGGGAAACTAGGATACTCACTGGAAACTACACTGATAAAAAATATAAACGCAACATGTAAAGTGTTGGTTCCATGTTTCATGAGCTGAAGTAAAAGATCCCAGAAATGTTCCATATGCACAAAAAAGCGTATTTTTGTGTACAAATTTGTTTACATCCCTTTCTCCTTTCCCAAGATAATCCATCCACCTGACAGGTGTGGCATATCAAGAAGCTGATTAAACAGCATGACCTTTTGCTGAGGACAATAAAAGGCCACTCTAAAATGTGCAGTTTTGTCACACAACACAATGTCACAGATGTCTAAAGTTTTGAGGGAGTGTGCAATTGGCATGCTGACTGCAGTTATGTCCACCAAGTCTGTTGCCAGAGAATTTAATGTTAATTTCTCTACCATAAGCCGCCTCCAACATTGTTTTAGAGAATTTGGCAGTACATCCAACCAGCCTCACAACCGCAGACCACATGTATGGTGTCGTGTGGGTGAGCGGTTTGCTGATGTCAACGTTGTGAACAGAGTGCCCCATGGTGGCGTGGGGTTATGGTATGGGCAGGCATAAGCTATGGACAATGAACACAATGGCATTTTATTGATGGCTATTTGAATGCATTGAGATACCGTGACGAGATACTGAGGCCCATTGTCGTGCCATTCATCCGCCGCCGTCACCTCATGTTTCAGCATGATAATGCATGGCCCCATGTTGCAAGGATCTGTACACAATTCCTGGAAGCTGAAAAAATGTCCCATTTCTTCCATGGCCTGCATACTCACCAGACATGTTAGCATTGAGCATGTTTCGGATGCTCTTGATTGACGTGTACGACAGCATTTTACAGTTCCCGCCGAAATCCAGCAAGTTTGCATAGCAATTGAATAGGAGTGGGACAACATTCCACTGGCCACAAACAACAGCCTGATCTCTGTGCAAATGAGATGTATCACGCTGCATGAGGCAAATGGTGGTCACACCAGATACTGACTGGTTTTCTGATCCACGCCCCTACTTTCTGTGTAAAGGTATCTGTGACCAACAGATGCATATCTGTATTCCCAGTTCATGTGAAATCCATATATTAGGGCCTAATGAATGAATTTCAATTGACTGATTTCCTTATGAACAGTAACTCAGTAAAATCTTTGAAGTTGTTACATGTTGTGTTTATATTTTTGTTCAGTATAGCGTAGTTACTGTATGTAGCCTACTGTAAGTAGTGCAACAGAAAAACTATAGTAAACCCGGCTACACTGTGTGATTTAAAAAAAATGTGTAATAGAACTGTCAGTTTCCAATTAAGGGTTAGTTACTGTCTGTACTGTAAATGAGTACAACAGAACTATAGTAAACACAGCTACACACTGAAACCCTCAGCGTAATAGAGCTGAGATGTGAGTTTCCTTGGGAAACTACGATAGTTACTGTCTGTACTGTAAAATAGTATAATACAACTATTGTGACCCAGCAACTGTGTGAAAAAAAACAACAGTGTAATCTCACTATGGTTGGGCTAACATAAACTCAGCCTGGAATACTGGAAAATGAAGGCAACAGTGTAATATTACTGTCTGTAGTATACACTGCGCCATACTGTATGATAGTATAGAATGTGACTTACAGTATCAGCCTTGATCTCATACACTATCTGAAGGAGAGGAGACGTGAATGAATGTACCTTTTCCTTGTGGAAAAATTATTAAGCCAACAGTGTGATATACCATGTCTATAGTAAACATTGCGCAATACTGTATAATAGTAAAGATTACTACGGACCCAGTATCAGCCTTTGTCTCATACACCATGAGGAGAGGAGACATGACTGCAATATTTATTTAATTTATCCACATTGCAATGTTTTGAATTGCAGGGTTTTATTTTGAAGGTTTCCTCGTTACCGTACACCCGTGACGTAATCATTTGTAGAATACTAGTCTCTTCCACCTCCGTAGCTTCCTAGCCAAAATAGCCGAAAGATTCAAGCTCTTTAGACTATTTCTGAGTATATTAGTCACTGTGTTTTGGACACAATTGTTTCGTATATCTACTAGTTACCCCATTTAATTCCATATTTACGTTGTTGTTAGTCAGCTAGCTGGCTCGTTAAATTAGCACTAGCCTAGTGGCTAGTAATAGCTAGCTAACATTCCCGACCATGAGCTCATTAAGTTACTCCCCTCCTGTTAAATAAAATATATTCTGGACAGAGAAAGGGGGTCTGTGGCTCAACATTGTCGTGAAAGAAGAGGAGAATGTCACAGTGAAGAAAGGTAGAGGGTGAGGCTGTTACAATGAAAGAAGAGGAAGACGCGTTCATAGTGAAAGAGGTTGTTGCCGTCTTAGAAGAGAAAGAGGCGCATGCCGTTTTTGGAGTGAAGGAGGGGGAGATGACTGTCTCATTTAAATAGGAGGAAGAAGATAAGGAAAAGGAGGATGTCACAGTGAAGAAAGAGGTAGAGGGTGAGGCTGTTACAATGAAAGAAGAAGATAACGGCGCTTCTGTGAAAGAAGAGGAAGACTCGTTCATAGTGAAAGAAGAGGCTGTTACCGTCTTAGAAGAGAAAGAGGCGCATGCCGTTTTTGGAGTGAAGGAGGGGGAGATGACTGTCTAATTTTAAAGAGGAGGAAGAAAAGGAGATTGGAGATCTGATTATCACTAGTGAGTACTGTCTTGAAAAAACCGGGACACAACCCCTGCTGTTATTGAACTTCTGTGTGGTTTTAAGGGGCAATCCGGGATTCATACAACAACAAAATGACTGTCTTGACACTTCTTTTGGTAAACAGCTGGGGGATGGAGAAACGTAACTACTCTCAAATTCATACTGTCACAGGACTCTATATAAACACACACAGGTGGAAAAAGTACCGAATTGTCATTCTTGAGTAAAAGTAAAGATTCCTTAATAGAAAATTACTCAAGTATAAGTGAAAGTCTAAGTATTTGGTTTTAAATATACTTAAGTATCAAAAGTAAATGTAATGGTTAAAATATACTTAAGTAAAAGTATGTCATTTCACATTCATTATATTAAGCAAACCAGACGGCACAATTTCTTTATTTTATTTTACGGATAGCCAGAGGCACACTCCAACACTCAGGAATAATTTACAAACGAAGCATTTGTGTTTAGTGAGTCTGCCAGATAAGAGGCAGTAGGGATGCACAGGGATGTTCTCTTGATGTGTGTGAATTTGACCATTTTCCTGTCCTGCTATGCATTCAAAATGTAACGAGTACTTTTGGGTTTCAGGGAAAATGTATGGAGTAAAAAGTACATTATTTTCTTTAGGAATGTAGTGAAGTAAAAGTAGTAAAAAATAAATAGTAAAGTACAGATACCCCAAAAGACGACTTAAGTAGTACTTGAAAGTATTTTTACTTAAGTACTCTACACCACTGCACACATATACATGACACTCTCGCGCACACAGACACAAAGCCACACACACACATTTTAAGTTTCAAAGTGTAATTGTCACGTGCACAGTATACAGCAGCAGGTATACTGTGCAGTAAACAGTACAGTAAAATGTTTACTTGCAAGCTCTTTCCCAACAATGTAGTATTCAATATCAAGGTGAGAGGAAATAATATAAAGGAAATAATATACGTAATAATATAGGTAAGAAAACACAAGAAAAAATCTAATACGAGAATTCAAGCTATATGCAGGTAAGAAGCTAACCACTTAGCTAGCTAGATAACACGCTACTGAATTAGCAAACCAAATGCACAACTGCAGAGTATTTAGCACATTTTAAACCATTAACTTAGTTAGAAGCTATCTAGCTGGTAAACATTTAGATGTGAACTCCATACTGTAACTAGATCACCTGGCGCATGCTGTGACTCAAGGCTCCGGTCTCTGGTCATTGTGTGCTTGTAAACAAAGACCGTGTGACCAGTCAAATGAAGAATGCGATCGTATTGCACAAGTTTACTGCAAAAAAAAAAGTAGCTATGATGTCATGGCTTTAGAAGTTTCTGATAGGCTAAATTACATCATTTGAGTCAATTGGAGGTGTACCTGTGGATTTATTTCAAGGCCTACCTTCAAACTCAGTGCCTCTTTGCTTGACATCATGGGAAAATCTAAAGAAATCAGCCAAGCCCTCAGAAAATAAATTGTAGACCTCCACAAGTCTGGTTCATCCTTGGGAGCAATTTCCAAATGCCAGAAGGTACCACGTTCATCTGTAAAAACAATAGTACGCAAGTATAAACACCATGGGACCATGCAGCCGTCATAACGCTCAGGAAGGAGACGCGTTCTGTCTCCTAGAGATGAACGTACTTTGGTGCGAAAAGTGCAGATCAATCCCTGAACAACAGCAAAGGACCTTGTGAAGATGTTGGAGGTAACAGGTACAAAAGTATCTATATCCAGAGTAAAACGAGTCCTATATCGGCATAACCTGAAAGGCCGCTCAGCAAGGAAGAAGCCACTGCTCCAAAACCGCCATAAAAAAAGCCAGACTACGGTTTGCAACTGCACATGGGGACAAAGATCGTTCTTTTTGGAGAAATGTCCTCTAGTCTGATGAAACAAAAATAGAACTGTTTGGCCATAATGACCATTGTTATGTTTGGAGGAAAAAGGGGGAGGCTTGCAAGCCGTGGAACACCATCCCAACCGTGAAGCACGGGGGTGGCAGCATCATGTTGTGGGGGTGCTTTGCTGCAGGAGGGACTGGTGCACTTCACAAAATAGATGGCATCATGAGGAAGGGAAATTATGTGTATATATTGAAGCAACATCTCAAGACATCAGTCAGGAAGTTAAAGCTTGGTCGCAAATGGGTCTTCCAAATGGACAATGACCCAAGCATACTTCCAAAGTTGTGGCAAAATGGCTTAAGGACAACAAAATCAAATTATTGGAGTGGCCATCACAAAGCCCTGACCTCAATCCAATAGAACATGTGTGGGCAGAACTGAAAAAGCGTGTGTGGGCAAGGAGGCCTACAAACCTGTTATAGAAATTTTGTTCTCAATGTTCATAAACTGAACTTCAATTAAACAACTCCGTCTGTAACCCAGTATTTTTAAGATACTGGTTGAAATAAGACAGACAGGAGCCCAGTCTACAATGGTCAAAGGTAAATCGTTTAATTCACGCGAGAGCTCTGAGCTCTAAAAGGTGTACACAGTCTCTTATATGGTACAATGTTGAAATACAAAAAATACAAAGGCCCACCATATGCCCCACCCTTTCTGGGAAATTGTGTTTTTCCCACAGTACACATTCAGCGGCATATCACAATCTTACAACCTAAGTCAAACTTGGGCGGAAAAAATACAATCCCTCCTGTCTCAAGGACAGGGGCCTCTCGCATGTGTCTGGTAGAATCAAAGAATTCTTTGTTCTCCCAGATACTCCCTAGATGAAGTCGTACCAGCCTGTTCCACTCTACACACAAAGTTAATATCTAGACACACACACATCAATTGGACTACCATTTGTCTTATAACCCTATCTCTATTGCATACATTTTCAGAATAGAATATTCTTAAGTCGTACAAACATTTAGTCATTAACCATAAAATCTATAACAA
>QNTS01000496.1:614878-632438 GCA_003317085.1 Hucho hucho | reverse complement strand
TAAACCGCTGGCAACAAAAGTGAGTACACCCCTAAGTGAAAATGTCCAAATTGGGCCCAAAGTGTCAATATTTTGTGTGGCCACCATCATTTTCCAGGACTGCCTTAACCCTCTTGGGCATGGAGTTCACCAGAGCTTCACAGGTTGCCACTGGAGTCCTCTTCCACTCCTCCATGACAACATCACGGAGCTGGTGGATGTTAGAGACCTTGCACTCCTCTAGCTTCCGTTTGAGGATGCCCCACAGATGCTCAATAGGGTTTAGGTCTGGAGACATGCTTGGCCAGTCCATCACCTTTACCCTCAGCTTCTTTAGCAAGGCAGTGGTCGTCTTGGAGGTGTGTTTGGGGTCGTTATCATGTTGGAATACTGCCCTGCGGCCCAGTCTCCGAAGGGAGGGGATCATGCTCTGCTTCAGTATGTCACAGTACATGTTGGCATTCATGGTTCCCTCAATGAACTGTAGCTCCCCAGTGCCGGCAGCACTCATGCAGCCCCAGACCATGACACTCCCACCACCATGCTTGACTGTAGGCAAGACACACTTGTCTTTGTACTCCTCACCTGGTTGCCGCCACACACGCTTGACACCATCTGAACCAAATAAGTTTATCTTGGTCTCATCAGACCACAGGACATGGTTCCAGTAATCCATGTCCTTAGTCTGCTTGTCTTCAGCAAACTGTTTGCGGGCTTTCTTGTGCATCATCTTTAGAAGAGGCTTCCTTCTGGGACGACAGCCATGCAGACCAATTTGATGCAGTGTACGGCGTATGGTCTGAGCACTGACAGGCTGACCCCCCACCCCTTCAACCTCTGCAGCAATGCTGGCAGCACTCATACGTCTATTTCCCAAAGACAACCTCTGGATATGACGCTGAGCACGTGCACTCAACTTCTTTGGTCGACCATGGCGAGGCCTGTTCTGAGTGGAACCTGTCCAGTTAAACCGCTGTATGGTCTTGGCCACCGTGCTGCAGCTCAGTTTCAGGGTCTTGGCAATCTTCTTATAGCCCAGGCCATCTTTATGTAGAGCAACAATTCTTTTTTTCAGATCCTCAGAGAGTTCTTTGCCATGAGGTGCCATGTTGAACTTCCAGTGACCAGTCAGTATGAGGAAGTGTGAGAGCGATGACACCAAATTTAACACACCTGCTCCCCATTCACACCTGAGACCTTGTAACACTAACGAGTCACATGACACCGGGAAGGGAAAATGGCTAATTGGGCCCAATTTGGACATTTTCACTTAGGGGTGTACTCACCTTTGTTGCCAGCGGTTTAAACATTAATGGCTGTGTGTTGAGTTATTTTGAGGGGACAGCAAATTTACACTGTTATACAAGCTGTACACTCACTACTTTACATTGTAGCAAAGTGTCCTTTCTTCAGTGTTGTCACATGAAAAGATATACTCAAATATTTACGAAAATGTGAGGGGTGTACTCACTTTTGTGATATACTGTGTGTGTGTGTATTTATATATATATATAAAACATATTCAGGGTCATAGTACTTTAGTACTGGTGCTTTGGCAATAGTTTCTTTGATCTTGAGGAACGCCTGTTTGTGCATCTCAGTTCAGTCCCATAGATTTTCTTTGTGCGTCAGCTGTCTCAGTAACACAGTTGTCAGATAAGTGTTTATAGAACTTTGACAGATCGTTCACCATACCGAGTAGTCGTTGTACTCCTTTCACATCCGTCGGTCTCGGCATCTCTCGTATCGCGCAAACGTTCTCCAGGTTGATTTTGAGTCCTTCCGATGTCAGTAGGTGTCCAATGTATGGAACCTATTTTCTTCTCAGGCGGAACCAGCTTTATGTTCTTTTCTCTGCGTCTGTTTAGGAATGCCCTCAGTTTCTCAACATGGTCTCTGCTTGCTATCTCCAGCGTATCACCCGCTCCTGTAATCAAAATATAATCTGCGATGACGTGTATTCCTGGTAAGCCCTCCAGCTCTTGGCTCAATTTTCTTTGAAAAATTTCAGGTGCTTGGCTAATCCCCATCGGCATCTTCAACCATCTGTATCTGCCACACGGTGTAGAGAATGTAGTCAGATTGCTTGACTCTTCTTCTAGCTGTGCGTGCCAGAAACCGTTCTTGACATCACACATTGTGAATACTCTTGCTTTTAGAAGGTTCAGTAAGATGTCATCTATTGTTGGTAGAGGAAAGTGACTTTTCTTTAGTGCCTTGTTCAATGGTCTGGTGTCTATACATATTCTCAGTTTACCATTTGGTTTCTTCACAATCACAAGGCTGCTTATCCAATCGGTGCTTTTCTCCACCGGTGTAGTAAAATCCTCCTGTCCTGAAGGCTGCTCCGCCTTCTTTCAATGGCTTCACCATTGCGACTGGAACTCTTCTTTTAGGTAGTTTCACTGGCTCCACCTTGTGGTCAATCTCGATTTTGTAGTTTCCTTCCAGACATCCGTCTCTTGTGAAGACATCTGAATATTATCTTTTTATGTTCTCCATAGTCCATTGAACCTCTGTCCGTACCCTCCATCACAATGCTATCCACAGCAACAACAAAATATATGTAAACTGCCATTTCACTAGGTTCATGGCCTGAACTGCTATTCTTCCTAGTATTGGCACTGTAGAGACCTCGTCAAACTCTAGACGGCACAGTATCTTGTTTCGTGGATTTCTCAGTTTAATCTTGCATTTGCCCAGTGGCTGTAGTGTGCTCTTGCTCTACATCACTATGATTTATTGGGATAATATTACAGCTTGCTCCACAATCTACCTGAAATGTCACAAGTTCTTTGACAATGACCATTTCCTGCAAACAACTGACTAGGTCTCTTGTCTGTACTGTGTTTACAGTCTCTGTAGTAACACTCAGAATATCCTCATCTGTCTGTCACGTTATGCACTGATTTTCCTTTCCCTTGCTTTGACATGCACTTTGCAGTCCTTCCCACACGTTTTACACTGCTTCCAAAAGCTGGGCATTTGTTTTTATTCCTCTCATGTGTTTTCACACAGAATTTGCATGAGATTGGATACTAGTCCTTTTCTTTCTTTGTTGTATGTTTTATTGCATGTACTTCCTCAACTGTATTACCTTGAATTGTTTTACTGTTATTACGTGACAACTCAGCAGCTCTACATATCGGCATACATTTGTCTGTCAGGTTATCCTCTCTTAGCAGTCTCTCTCTAAGATGAAAGTTGCATGTGTCACAAACCATTCTATCATGGATCAATGAGTCTTTAATATCACCGAAATTGCATGTACTGGCTAGCGTTCTACAATCTGTCACATATTTATCAATACCTTCATCAGTTCCTTGACTTGTTACAAAGAAACGATACCTCTCAACAGTCTCATTCAATTTTGGGTTGCAATGCGTGTCAAATGCCTCAATAAACTGACGACCTCGCGGACTTTAACACGTCATTGTCTCACACAGCTTCCTACTACTCTCTCCAATGAGATGGTAGAAAAGTAAAAATTTCACGGTCTCCTCCGCGTCCTCTAGTGTAGTAAGAACCAAGGTAGTGTCAACTCCTCTTTCCACGATTTCCAGCTCTTCGCCAGGTTGTTTGTGTCCAAGCATAATGTTGATGGTGGTTTTAATCCAAGTGCGCTCTCCATCTTGCAACGTGGTTTCTCTCTGCGTCAGCCGCTTAGGTGGCCTTCTCGCTATATAGCTCAGTCAATTCCAAGTTTGCTACTCACAGCCTCTCGATGGCAAAAGTAATTTTCCTGCCAACAAGTTTGTCTCTGCTGTCACCATATTTCATATCTGTTCTGTCTCTTAGACTTTTCAGATAGGACGGTTGAAGCATTTCATCTGCTTAACTATTGTTTATTAACGGTCAACATCTCATCATCAATAGAGACGCTGGTCACTGCAGTAGAATGGTAAGAGCGAGTGTTGCACACATTAGTGTCCCCACTGCAACACAACAATACTATTGTTACACCTACCACACAGAATAGATAGATATATGTGGTCATATACAAATGTAAGCAAGGTTTGAAATTATTATGTTTTAGTCAAATGTTATATCTGTTTGGTCAATTTGCAGTCTACAAATTATTAGTAATTATTCAAGACAAAATCTGCTCTGATAGCCTATATAATTAATTTGAAAGTCCAAAAATGGATGAATTCTTGATCTTGGCTTTAAAGGGGCATTCTACTGAAGTTCTAGATTCGCGCGGACCAGTTTCGTCAAGTCGGTGACCATCGTTCGTCTCCAATATTTCAAACTGTGTTACATTATAGCGATAAAAATTGTCAGACTGCATAAACTTTACAAAAACCATGTGTTCAAAGTTAATTAATTTTTTTACTGCAGTCAATTGCAAGTTTCTGCATTTGCTCAGTGGATAAATACAAATTTAATGTGATATTTGGGTCTCTCTCTCTCTCTCTCTCTCTCTCTCTCACCAATTGATTGTAGGCTACACACATCATTTCAGTTTGTGTGTGTGTGATATGGGGTTGGATATGTTTATTTTGAAATTATAGAGAAATACTTTTATAAACAATGTCAATTACGTTAACACTGCCATGCTGATCTGAGCCTTGCTGTTGGAAAACCACAAGTGTCAGACTTGACTGTCGAAAATGCACCTCCCTGACTTCATTCGTCGACTTTTGTCTACAGTCCGCTGCTTTAGCCTTACAACTCGAACGTGCCCCTACACTTACGTGTTTTTGAATAATTTAGGAATTGTTAAAGCCACGCTCTGTAAGATTTCTACACCATCAAACAATGGATCAAGTATATCCAATGACATTGACTGAAATGTTTCTTAATATCTATCTATCTATCTATCTATCTATCTATCTATCTATCTATTGTTATATTATAGAGCTCTGCTCAGCCTAAAAACATGAAATTCCATGAGAGCAAGATTAGATTTGAAACGCTTTATTATTATCATGGCCGTAAGTTTTTAACATTTTTTATTATGAAATGTTGTGAAGCTTTGCCTCGGGTTATTGAGGGATCTGGTCTGGATTAGACCTCATAGGAAAACAGTTAATTCAGGTCTCTGTTTATATAAAGCGAAGCCGGTTCAGAAGGGAAACCCGAGTGCTGGTATCAGCTGATCACATGAGCAGAGATTGCACCAAAGTATTTCTGCCATGCCAACCGAACCCCAGCCTCCACCTGTTTGGCTCCGCTTTTGTTCAGTCAGGGGGATTGGTGTAGTATACTGTGCACACTGCCTGTAGTTAGTTATTTTATCATCTTTATATGACGGTTTGCTCTGGCAGTGAGCCAGAGGGACTAGGGATGGGGGTTTGAAATAATTTCACTTTTCGAATAGTATTATTAATTTTTAACCAGATATTCAAAATACGAATACACGTTTTTAACCTGAGCACTGCTGCACGAGGCAGAGAGGCTGGCGCTCTTTTGCTGCAGCTGCGTAGGGGCCGGTGAGATGGGAGCAAACAGACAGAGGGTGAGAGCGATGCAGTAGCAGCTCTGCAACAGCCACAATGTTATTTTATCATCCCAAATAACAGTGCCAGTCTTGACTGGAGTAGCCTAGAGAAGCTAGAGCTAGCTAGGTGAATTGAGGCGACATGCTGTGCTTTCTCCCCAAACCGATTAAGATAAAACAACAGCCTCGTTGTAGCCTACCTACTCCTTTTAATTCCATAATTTTATTCCATCTTGCATTGCATTAGTGAACTCTCACTTCACTTGCTACACATTGAGACGCTTTGATTGGCCAAAATAAACAACAAGCTACACGTGAAGGCTACCGGCTACAATGAAAAGTTTGTTATATTAAATGTCATAGTATGTCCTTTTATGTAACAATGTCAGATGGATATCTTAATTTAGTTTAGAAAACTTCAGTGTTAAAATATGCCATTTTTTGTTGTTGTTGCAAAAATGAATACTCACAAGTATTCAAATACTAACATTTGTTCGGATATTCGAATACCATTCACATCCCTAGCCAAGACCTAATGTATTGTTCATCTTTTCTAATAAATGGTTAAACAAATGTGTGGTGTTTCCTTTCTGAACTAAATTCTCGATTTGTCTTTAGCAGGAGAGGGACCAGACTCTCGCCCTGACAGCGGGAAGAGTCCTTCAGAGGAACCACAGCCAGAGACATCCAAACCAGCAAGACCGCACCACTGCTCCCAATGCGGAAAGAGTTTTAAGTGGTTATGGAAGCTGAAAGGGCATGAGAGAACACACACAGGAGAAAGGCCTTACCAGTGCTCTCAGTGTAGAAAAGCTTTTATGCAGTTATGGAGTCTGAAGGAGCACAAGAAAATACACATAGGAGAGAAGCCTTACCACTGCTCCCTGTGTGGAAAGCGTTTTACCCGGCCAGGGGACCTGAAAACGCATGAAAGGACACACACAAGTGAGAAGCCTTATCACTGCTCCCAGTGTGGAAGGAGTTATAAGTGGTTAGGGAGTCTGAAGGAGCATACGAAAATACACATAGGAGAGAAGCCTTTCCATTGCTCCTTGTGTGGAAAGAGTTTTACCCAGTTAGGGAACCTGAAAAAGCATGAGAGAACACACTCTGGAGAGAGACCAGACACTCACGATCATAACAGGAAGAGTCCCTCCGATGAACCAGACCCAGAGACGTCCAAACCAGCGAGACGACACCACTGCTCCCAGTGTGGAAAGAGTTTTACTGAGTTGTGGAACCTAAAAGTGCATAAGAGGACACACACAGGAGAAAAGCCTTACCATTGCTCCCAATGCGGAAAGAGGTTTAGGTGGTTAGGGAGCCTGAAGGAGCATGAGAGAACACACACAGGAGAGAAGCCCTACCACTGCTCTAATTGTGGAAATAGTTTTACCCAGTCAGGGGACCTGAAAAGGCATGAGAGAACACACACAGGAGAGAAGCCCTACCATTGTTCCCACTGTGGAAAGCGTTTTAGGTGGTTAGGGAGCCTGAAGGAGCATGAGAGAACACACACAGGAGAGAAGTCCTACCACTGCTCCCAGTGTGGAAAGACATTTTCTCGATTAGGGTACCTGAAAAGACACATGAGAATTGAGCAGCTACAGTGGAAGTCAGAAGTTTACATACACCTTAGCCAAATACATTTAAACTCAGTTTTTCAAAATTCCTGACATTTAATCCTAGTAAAAATTCCCTGTCTTAGGTCAGTTAGGATCACCACTTTATTTTAAGAATGTGAAATGTCAGAATAATAGTAGACAGAATTATTTCTTTCAGCTTTTATTTCTTTCATCACATTCCCAGTGGGTCAGAAGTTTACATACACTCAATTAGTATTTGGGAGCATTGCTTTTAAATTGTTTAACTTGGGTCAAACATTTTCAGGTAGCCTTCCACAAGCTTCCCACAATAATTTGGGTGAATTTTTTTCCCATTCCTCCTGACAGAGCTGGTGTAACTGAGTCAGGTTTGTAGGCCTCCTTGCTCGCACAAACTTTTTCAGTTCTGGACACAAATTTTCTATAGGATTGAGGTCAGGTCTTTGTGGTGGCCACTCCAATACCTTGACTTTCTTCTCCTTGGAAGTATGCTTGGGGTCACTGTCCATTTGGAAGACCCATTTGCGACCAAACTTTAACTTCCTGACTGATGTCTTGATATGTTTCTTCAATATATCCACATAATTGTTATTCCTCATGATGCCATCTATTTTGTGAAGTGCACCAGTCCCTCCTGCAGCAATTCACCCCCACAACATGATACTGCCACCCCCGTGCTTCACGGTTGGGATGGTGTTCTTCGGCTTGCAAGCCTCCCCCTTTTTCCTCCAAACATAGCAATGGTCATTATGGCCAAACAGTTCTATTTTTGTTTCATCAGACCAGAGGACATTTCTCCAAAAAGTACAATCTTTGTCCCCATGTACAGTTGCAAAACGTAGTCTGGCTTTTTTATGGTGGTTTTGGAGCAGTGGCTTCTTCCTTGCTGAGCGGCCTTTCAGGTTATGTCGATATAGGACTCGTTTTACTGTGGATATAGATACGTTTTGTACCTGTTTCCTCCAGCATCTTCACTAGGTCCTTTGCTGTTGTTCTGGGATTTATTTGCACTTTTCGCACCAAAGTACGTTCATCTCTAGGAGACAGAATGCGTCTCCTTCTTGAGCGGTATGACCGCTGCGTGGTCCCATGGTGTTTATACTTGCGTACTATTGTTTGTACAGATGAACGTGGTACCTTCAAGTGTTTGGACATTGCTCCCAAGGATGAAGCAGACTTGTGGAGGTCTACAATTCTTTTTCTGAGGTCTTGGCTGATTTCTTTTGATTTTCCCATGATGTCAAGCAAAGAGGCACTGAGTTAGAAGGTAGGCCTTGAAATACATCCACAGGTACCCCTCCAATTGACTCAAATGATGTCATGGCTTTAGATGCTTCTGATAGGTTAATTGACATCATTTTCTGGAATTTTCCAAGCTGTTTAAAGGCACAATCAGCTTAGTGAATGTACACTTCTGACCCACTGGAATTGTGATACAGTGAAATAATCTGTCTGTTAACAATTGTTGGAAAAATTACTTGTCATATGGAGTGGTTGAAAAACGAGTTTTAATACAAGTAGAACTTGTGCACCAATATTATGCACTATAGATTCACCGATCCAAATGTAGCATATATCGGTCAGAAAAGGGATTCAAAAGTTTATTTTACTCATATTATCGTCTTTCTACCTTCTGAAAAGCCCTAATCTTTTGAGACAACTGATGCGTCCTGTGTTGACAGTCATTGATCTACAAGTCAAACTGCCCCCTGTGCTCAGCTTTGCTCGCCTACCAACGTGAGCTAGGCGGCCTGTTCCTGATCTTGCACATTCACGCAGCACCTTCAGCATTCAAATGGTAAAATGGCTTGCGCAATAATAGGTTTAATAAGTTGAGTGACAACCTATGTAATTTGGTAGGTTATTGTTATCTATGGGCTGCTGAAAATTGAGTTTTTCTGGAATAAAAGTAAGCTACCGGAGACACAACTCTTTTCTGGCTATAGCCTACCTGCTAAATGGGGCTTACAATAAATTTTATTTTGATTGTTCAGGTTCACCATCAGCAATAGTTTTGGTAGTTTTGCTTTAAACAAATGGTGTATACGGTCATTTTTTGAAGAAAAAACAAACAACATAGGCTACGTTTCCCCTGTTAATCTGTTAGTGGTACGTAGACATGCATCACACAAATCCAGCTCAGAGAGGCCAAGGTCATGAGCTATATCAGCAGAAGCTTTTTATTTAGAATGGAAAATGAATGTGCTTATGCAACAAATGGTAAGTGCACCGAATCGCATTGAACCAAATCGCTTTGATTTGTTCTCTAATCAAACCGAATCGCACCGAATCATTTCAAACTAAAACGTATCATTCCTGTTTCATATCGGAGCCTATGTATCTAGATACGTATCGAATCATCTTGAAAGGAAAAGATGCACTTCCCTATTGTGCACTAATATTGAATTTTAAAAGTCTGTAATATTAAATTAAGTGCCCTTTAATATAGACCACATGTAAAATTCGATCAGAATTTCTATATGAATAGACTCGCTAAAGTACTAAAATTCATGTCTTTCTGTGCACCCTCTGTGACTTCTAGGAACATTTTAACCCACTAACCACAACATTTCTCAATTTTCACCATCATAAACTAGGTTCCATCCAGTTGGTGACCGATTTTCAGAAAATTCTATTCTTCGACATGGGGTTATATGATGAGATGGATAAGAACAAGATTTTTTATTTTATTTGAGAAATGGCAGCCAAGCTGAAAGTCCAGTCTCTTTGGCAATGACAAAGAGTGGAACGTTAGCTAAAGAGACTACTACTGATCCACCTCAGAAAAATATCAATTTGTTTTGAGAGGGGTTGCTTTGTGAATTCAAGTGGCTGAGGGACAAAACTAGCAACACAATGTTCTGTTTGAGTACTCTTGAAAGTGTGGAGTAATAGCAGCAGGGAAGACTTATTTTGCTAATGGGTCCAGCAACCTAAAACACAAGTCATTGCTAAAACATAACTTAAGCCAAAAGCACATCAAGTGCCGTTACAAGTGTATCGGACAGTGGCTGGAGCAACAGCAGCCCAACATGGAAACGAGGTGTCCTGACAAACATTATTGGCACTATTGCGGACATTATCTGGGAAGAAGGTTAGCACTGTCCGGATCCTTGGAACGTCCCCACCCTGAACCCTTGCCCTAAAAGTAAGTTGATTTATTAGCTAGTTTCTAAATCAAAGAACAGAATGAACTGGATTCAAACCAGGGTCTGTAGACACCTCTAGCACTCAGATGCATTGCCTTAGACCACTGTGCCACTCAGGAGCCCTAAATGCCTACTATACTTAATAGCAGAGATAGTCTTGTTGTTGTGGTGTTGGCCATTAGACCACATAAATGCAGTCTGGACTCAGCCCAGGGTCTTGGTCCATTGGCACTAATCCCTGAAACTCAAACTCGTAGTCGTTAGAAACTTGTTGTGTAGATCTGAAAGTATTGGACAGGTGTAATCAATATGCTGGTCGCTCCATCTTGAACTCTAATAGTACATTTCTTGTTGTGGTGTGTTTTTGTACTTTAAATTAGTATTGGTACACAATGAGCACAGTTACATACACACAGTTACATACATTCTAAAAACAAGCTTGCTGGAGCTCCAATCTTGACTATGCAAGACACTGGCTTATCTCTGCAATATAGATATAGACAGGTAGCTAGGTATATCTGCAGGTAAATATAATATAAAATAATGTCTAACACTCTACCCTGTTTAACACCTTAAATATGCATCACCCATCTAGCTAGCTATTTGTAGCTAGCTAGCGTTAGCTAAACAATCGCCAGCTGATCGTTTGGTGAATAGAACTTGTGTGTATCACATTCCGTTTTTTGTATATAAAAAAACGACTTAATGTTTTTGTTGTAAACTAACTAGCTACAGTAAGTAGCTATCCACTGTACCTAACATCATTACTAAACTTTAGACATACAAGTTACTACACCTGGTGTCAGGAGTGGCTAACTGTCAGTGATCTTCAGGTCGGAGCTCTAGAAAGAGGCCCGAGTTCCCGACTTGGAATTCAGAGTTGATGACTGTTCAAAACGCATTTTCCCAGTCGGAGCTCATTTTTTCCCCCCAAGTTCCCAGTTGTCTTGAACTCACTGAAGGATGAGATTTCCCAGTTCTGAGTTTCCAGTTGTTTTGAACGCAGCAGAAGTCTTGCTGGATTGTCGACTTGATTCATGACTGCTAGCTTGCTAGCTAAGATTTTGAAAGTATGATGTTGACATGATCAGTCCAATCAAAGCTACGGTAAACATGATTTGTCATTTTGTCTGTGGCCAATGACCATGAGCCTTCTTGGATGGGCACTTCTAATGTAACTCTATGGCAACACCCAAGGACCTTTAATTTTCAAGCTCTCCAAATAGATTTTGCGGTGAGGTAGTGTCCTGTCGTGGAAATTTAGTACTGAGAGAGACTTGGTCATTTCTTCAAACATTCATCTTTATTTAATATCGATTAATTATTGCAATAATGAAGCCATCAATCCAACAGTCTTGACTGTCGGACAGAATGCTTAAATCATACAGAGAATACTGTGTCTTTATATACCAAACCTAAAAATGCTTCAACCATGGCTGGCTCCAATAGGACTATTCAAGTATGTATTGAATTCAATTCTGAGTGTTTACTGTGAATTATTAGTTTCACATTCCTTTTTGAGCTAGCTAGCCTACTGTCATGGGAGCAGGGCCGGCCCTCGACGTTCTGCCACCCTAGACGAGACAAAAGACTGCCGCCCCCTCCTATCCCCGCTAAACTATGTACAGCAGGGGTCAGCAATAGGTTTTTCTCAGCTAAAAGTTGGAGGAACAGAACATAATAGCAGCCCAAATCATAGGCCTATGCTTTTTAACACATCTGGTTAGTAGGCTATATAATCAGTTCAATGTCAATAACGGCCTAATATTTTCAATCTGATTACATTGATAAAATCACTAATGTCTCTATTAAATTAGTGGGGGAAAGTCTCAAAAGAAAGGTGGGTAATGGAAATAGACGTTTCAGAGAAGAATGGACAAAACAATAGGTGTAAGGTTCTGTATTTAATTTCTTAGTCAACCTTGTTCTGTTTCGTTGTGTTCTTGAACGTAGCCCTGTCTTTCATTTTTGTTCATTGTTTTCACCTGTGTTAGTTACTCACCTGGTCTCATCAGCTCCTTATTTAGTTCAGTTCATTCTGTTTGTGCCTTTGTGAGGTATTGTTCGTTTTGACTCTATTAAGCCTTTTCCTAGCTCGTTTGTGAGAACCAGTTATAGCCTTCAGTCCTAGTTTTGATTCACCTGCCTGTTTGCCTCCCTGTGTATGACCATTGCCTGCCTGTGACCACGATTCCGAAATAAACACCTGCCGCGCACTGCGTGTGAATCTACAACTTTTTATCCCTGAGTATTCATTACAGAATACCTCACCCAAAAACTGAATGGATTCAGCGGAGTTACAGCGGCGCCTAACCCAGCAAGAGGAGCGTATGGAGAAAATCTGCCATCTTCTTCGCCAGCCTATTCCTACTCCTCCGATGCCAGGCATCGTAACCTATAGCCCTCCTTCATTCATATCCATGCCTGGACAATATGACGGTTCACCTGGGAAATGTCAGGGATTTCTGATGCAATGCAGCAAATATACAGTGGGGCAAAAAAGTATTTAGTCAGCCACCAATTGTGCAAGTTCTCTCACTTAAAAAGATGAGAGAGGCCTGTAATTTTCATCATAGGTACACTTCAACTATGACAGACAAAATGAGGAAAAAAAAATCCAGAAAATCACATTGTAGGATTTTTTTTGAATTTATTTGCAAATTATGGTGGAAAATAAGTATTTGGTCACATACAAACAAGCAAGATTTCTGGCTCTCACAGACCTGTAACTTCTTCTTTAAGAGGCTCCTCTGTCCTCCACTCGTTACCTGTATTAATGGCACCTGTTTGAACTTGTTATCAGTATAAAAGACACCTGTCCACAACCTCAAACAGTCACACTCCAAACTCCACTATGGCCAAGACCAAAGAGCTGTCAAAGGACACCAGAAACAAAATTGTAGACCTGCACCAGGTTGGGAAGACTGAATCTGCAATAGGTAAGCAGCTTGGTTTGAAGAAATCAACTGTGGGAGCAATTATTAGGAAATGGAAGACATACAAGACCACTGATAATCTTCCTCGATCTGGGGCTCCACGCAAGATCTCACCCCGTGGGGTCAAAATGATCACAAGAACGGTGAGCAAAAATCCCAGAACCACACGGGGGGACCTAGTGAATGACCTGCAGAGAGCTGGGACCAAAGTAACAAAGCCTACCATCAGTAACACACTACGCCGCCAGGGANCCATGTATCGTGAGATTTTGAGTGAAAACCTCCTTCCATCAGCAAGGGCATTGAAGATGAAACGTGGCTGGGTCTTTCAGCATGACAATGATCCCAAACACACCGCCCGGGCAACGAAGGAGTGGCTTCGTAAGAAGCATTTCAAGGTCCTGGAGTGGCCTAGCCAGTCTCCAGATCTCAACCCCATAGAAAATCTTTGGAGGGAGTTGAAAGTCCGTGTTGCCCAGCGACAGCCCCAAAACATCACTGCTCTAGAGGAGATCTGCATGGAGGAATGGGCCAAAATACCAGCAACAGTGTGTGAAAACCTTGTGAAGACTTACAGAAAACGTTTGACCTCTGTCATTGCCAACAAAGGGTATATAACAAAGTATTGAGATAAACTTTTGTTATTGACCAAATACTTATTTTCCACTATAATTTGCAAATAAATAAATAAAAAATCCTACAATGTGATTTTCTGGATTTCTTTTTCTCATTTCGTCTGTCATAGTTGAAGTGTACCTATGATGAAAATTACAGGCCTCTCTCATCTTTTTAAGTGAGAGAACTTGCACAATTGGTGGCTGACTAAATACTTTTTTGCCCCACTGTATTGACCACACCCAACTAACTTTGCCACCGACAAGAGCAGGGTGGATTTTGTTGTGTCTCTACTCACAGGCAAAGCCCTGGATTGGGCCACTGCCATATGGAAAAGAGCACCTTCCATGTAACCTCAGTAAACTTCCTCGGTTTCGTACTGACACCTGGAGGGGTCAGCATGGATGAGAACAAAGTCACTGCCGTCAGTAACTGGCCCAAACCCACCACCATTAAGGAACTCCAACATTTCATTGGGTTCTCCAACCACTACCGCCGGTTCATTCGGAACTTCAGTTCTACTGCCACTCCCCTCACTGCCCTTACCAGCCAAAAGACACGGACCCTTCAATGGACTGATACCGCCCTGACTGCTTTCAACAACTTGAAACGCCTCTTCACCTCAGCTCCTGTCCTTCGCCAACCTGATCTGACCCTTCCTTTCACTCTGGAGGTGGATGCCTCCGAAGTAGGAGCCATACTCTCTCAGCGGGTGGGAACACCTCCAAAAGCACATCCCTGTGCCTTCTTCTCCAGGAAGTTATCCTCCACTGAGAGCAATTACAATGTGGGGAACAGAGAACTCCTCGCCATCAAGCTGGCCCTCGAGGAGTGGCGCCACTGGTTGGAGGGCGCACAACATCCCTTTCTCGTCCTAACAGATCATCGTAATCTGGAATATATCAGAGGGCCAAGAGGTTAAACTCCAGACAAGCCCACTGGGCTCTCTTCTTCACACGCTTCCATTTTCATGTTACTTACATCCCTGGAAAAAAAATGTAAAAACTGATGCTCAATCCCGCCAGTTTGACCTTCCGACCAGTAACTCAGACCCCACACCCATTCTTCCTTCCTCTTGCATTATGGGACCGGTACAGTGGGAGGTTCACTCTGCATTACAAGAAGCTTCAACCTTTGCCAATCCCTCACAGACCCTGGTCCCACATAGCTGTTGACTTCATCACAGACATTCCTGAATCCTCTGGTAACACCACCATCCTTGTTATAGTAGACCGTTTTTAAAAATATGTCAGCTGGTTCCTCTTCCTCATTTACCTAACGCCATGGAATTGGCTGAGTGTATATTCCAGCAGGTGTTCCATCTGTATGGGATTCCATAGGACATCGTCTCTGAACGCAGGCCCCAGTTTGCCTCCCGGGTGTGGCGAGGCTTCTGTGACCGACTGGGGTTTGCCCTCAGCCTCTCCTCCGGGTACCATCCCCAGACCAATGGGCAGACGGAACGCCTGAACCAAGAAATAGGGAAGTACCTCCGCCAACAATGTTCTGCCTCGCCACACGACTGGAGTCGGTATATGGCCTGGGCCGAATACACTTAGAACTCACTCATGCATTCATCCCTCCGCCTTACTCCATTTCAGTGTGTCCTCGGTTACCAACCCCCCATGTTTCCCTGGGAGGTGGAGCCTGGTACTGTCCCAGCTGTTGATGACTGGTTTTGGCATAGTGCGCAGGTATGGGAGACCGCTCACCGGCATCTCCAGGAAGCCTCTAATACCCAGAAACTATTTTCTGACAGACGCCTCCGACCTATGCCACTCTTTCACACCGGACAGCGTGTGGCTCTCTACCGGAGACATCCGGCTTCGCCTCCCCTGCAAAAAGTTCTGTCCTCCCTTCATTGGTCCCTTCAAGATAACCTATCGCATCAACCCTGTCATATACTGTCTCCAGTTACCCCGTCAGTAAAAAATCTCCTCGTCCATCCATGTGTATCTGTTAAAACCGGTCACCTACAGTCCTCTTCATCCTCCAGTCTCAATCCGCAGTGCGCCCCCTCCGTTGGACGTCGGAGGGGAACCTGCCTACGCCATTCAGGCCATCCTTGATTACAAACACCTGAGAGGTCGCATCCACTATCTAGTGGACTGGGAAGGTTATAGGCCTGAAGACGATCCTGGGTCCCTGACCAGGACATCCTCCCCAGAGATGATTCAGGCATTCCACCGTAACCGACCGTAACCTTCCGGATTGTCCTGCTCTCTCGTGCGCGTAGTGCACGTGTTTCTTTGGACTGTACTCTCCTTCATGATTCCATTGAAGATACCCAGCATTTACACAAAATTCCTATTATTTGGTGGTCCCGTGTAGTGCAATGTTCTGGGTGGCCATTACGCATATCAGGGCTATGAACCTCTGCAGCACCTACTGCCAGTGGAGAGTCTCTCCGTCAATAGCCCGTTGGGGTTGGGCATCGATAGTTTGCTTGGACACCAGCCTGATCTCCAGCTCCTTCCACCTCTGGAAACTATATAGGTGGTCATGCGACTTCTCATGCAAGCTGAGGTGGCACAGATTCTTCCTGTCCCTGGTTCCGTCCCTGATCTGCACAGATTTGCACTCGTGTGAAAAAAGTTTGCAGCAAAAACAGAAGGCTGCATCGTTTTGCTTGGAATAGACAAGCCATGGTCTCTCCACTCTCTCCCTGTTCGCCATCCTACTAAATCAAATCAAATGTTATTTGTCACATACACATGGTTAGCAGATGTTAATGCGAGTGTAGCGAAATGCTTGTGCTTCTAGTTCCAACCATGCAGTAGTATCTAACAAGTAATCTAACAACTTCACAACTACCTACCAAGTGTAAAGGAATGAATACGAGTATGTACATATAAATATATGGATGAGCGATGGCCGAACGGCATAGGCAAGATGCAGTAGATGGTATAGAGTACAGTATATACAGTGAGGGAAACAAGTATTTGATCCCCTGCTGATTTTGTACGTTTGCCCACTGACAAAGAAATGATCAGTCTGTAATTTTAATGGTAGGTTTATTTGAACAGTGAGAGACAGAATAACAACAACAAAAATCAAGAAAAACGCATGTGAAAAATGTTATAAATTTATTTGCATTTTAATGAGGGAAATAAGTATTTGACCCCCTCTCAATCAGAAAGATTTCTGGCTCCCAGGTGTCTTTTATACAGGTAACGAGCTGAGATTAGGAGCACACTCTTAAAGGGAGTGCTCCTAATCGCAGCTTGTTACCTGTATAAAATACACCTGTCCACAGAAGCAATCAATTTGATTCCAAACTCTCCTCCATGGCCAAGACCAAAGAGCTCTCCAAGGATGTCAGGGACAAGATTGTAGAGCTACACAAGGCTGGAATGGGCTACAAGACCATCGCCAAGCAGCTTGGTGAGAAGGTGACAACAGTTGGTGCGATTATTCGCAAATGGAAGAAACACAAAAGAACTGTCAATCTCCCTCGGCCTGGGTCTCCATGCAAGATCTCACCTCGTGGAGTTGCAATGATCATGAGAACGGTGAGGAATCAGCCCAGAACTACACGGGAGGATCTTGTCAATGATCTCAAGGCAGCTGGGACCATAGTCACCAAGATAACAATTGGTAACACACTACGCCGTGAAGGACTGAAATCCTGCAGCGCCCGCAAGGTCCCCCTGCTCAAGAAAGCACATATACATGCCCGTCTGAAGTTTGTCAATGAACATCTGAATGATTCAGAGGACAACTGGGTGAAAGTGTTGTGGTCAGATGAGACCAAAATGGAGCTCTTTGGCATCAACTCAACTCGCCGTGTTTGGAGGAGGAGGAATGCTGCCTATGACCCCAAGAACACCATCC
>QNTS01000496.1:587989-614440 GCA_003317085.1 Hucho hucho | reverse complement strand
CTGTATAAAAGACACCTGTCCACAGAAGCAATCAATCAATCAGATTCCAAACTCTCCACCATGGCCAAGACCAAAGAGCTCTCCAAGGATGTCAGGGACAAGATTGTAGACCTACACAAGGCTGGAATGGGCTACAAGACCATCGCCAAGCAGCTTGGTGAGAAGGTGACAACAGTTGGTGCGATTATTCGCAAATGGAAGAAACACAAAAGAACTGTCAATCTCCCTCGGCCTGGGTCTCCATGCAAGATCTCACCTCGTGGAGTTGCAATGATCATGAGAACGGTGAGGAATCAGCCCAGAACTACACGGGAGGATCTTGTCAATGATCTCAAGGCAGCTGGGACCATAGTCACCAAGATAACAATTGGTAACACACTACGCCGTGAAGGACTGAAATCCTGCAGCGCCCGCAAGGTCCCCCTGCTCAAGAAAGCACATATACATGCCCGTCTGAAGTTTGTCAATGAACATCTGAATGATTCAGAGAACAACTGGGTGAAAGTGTTGTGGTCAGATGAGACCAAAATGGAGCTCTTTGGCATCAACTCAACTCGCCGTGTTTGGAGGAGGAGGAATGCTGCCAATGACCCCAAGAACACCATCCCCACCATCAAACATGGAGGTGGAAACATTATGCTTTGGGGGTGTTTTTCTGCTAAGGGGACAGGACAACTTCACCGCATCAAAGGGACGATGGACGGGTCGGGTGTTTGTTGTCCTTGATGATCTTTTTGGCCTTCCTGTGACATCAGGTGGTGTAGGTGTCCTGGAGGGCAGGTAGTTTACCCCCGGTGATGCGTTGTGCAGACCTCACTACCCTCTTGAGAGCCTTACGGTTGTGGGCGGAGCAGTTGCCGTACCAGGCGGTGATACAGCCCGACAGGATGCTCTCGATTGTGCATCTGTAGAAGTTTGTGTGTTTTTGGTGACAAGCCAAATTTCTTCAGCCTCCTGAGGTTGAAGAGGCGCTGTTGCGCCTTCTTCACCACGCTGTCTGTGTGGGTGGACCATTTCAGTTTGTCTGTGATGTGTACGCCGAGGAACTTAAAACTTTCCACCTTCCCCACTACTGTCCCGTCGATGTGGCAAGGAGGGTGCTCCCTCTGCTGTTTCCTGAAGTCCACGATAATCTCCTTTGTTTTGTTGACGTTGAGTGAGAGGTTATTTTCCTGACACCACACTCCGAGGGCCCTCACCTCCTCCCTGTAGGCCGTCTCGTCGTTGTTGGTAATCAAGCCTACCACTGTAGTGTCGTCAGCAAACTTGATGATTGAGTTGGAGGCGTGCTTGGCCACGCAGTCATCGGTGAACAGGGAGTACATGAGAGGGCTGAGAACGCACCCTTGTGGGGCCCCAGTGTTGAGGATCAGCGAGGTGGAGATGTTGTTTCCTACCCTCACCACCTGGGGCCGGCCCGTCAGTTGCACAGGGCAGGGTCGAGACCTAGGTTCTCGAGCTTAATGACAAGTTTGGAGGGTACTATGGTGTTAAATGTAGTCGATGAACAGTATTCTTACATAGGTATTCCTCTTGTCCAGATGGGTTAGGGCAGTGTGCAGTGTGATTGCGATTGCATCGTCTGCGGACCTATTGGGACGGTAAGCAAATTGGAGTGGGTCTAGGGTGTCTGGTAGGATGGAGGTGATATGATCTACTATTGTAGTGGGCCACCGAAAATGTTTGTTGCCCCTCATCTCTTCGAAAATTCCCCTCCTTATCCTGATGTGACCCGCCTGCACTAACATATCCCATACAGATCCATTCATATCTTTTGGCCACTCACCGGGATCTTTTATGTTTTTTGTATGGGAGTCGGATTTAACAGCAGCAGCACCACTGTCATCGGGGACGGGGAGCGACAAATCTGAGTTTGGGTCCCAGATAGGTTCTCCGCCTGCATTGTTTGGATGTGTGGCTAGGCCTGATGCGACCACCTGTTCTTGTCCACCCAGAGAGCTGCCATCATCGGTGGAAGTGGATGGTTCGCCCTCTTCGCTGCTAGAACCATAGAATGGGGGCTCGTCCATCTCGGTGAATGAATGTCCTCAGAGGCTTGTCATTCTCCACACCGGCTGATGGACATTGCTGCACACTGATGCACTTCAGCAGCGAATTTCTTTGGTTTAGAGTTTTTTTATATTCACTTCCTGACATGGTAGCAAATTTTGTTTCAAATCTCTATAGCTTACTTTTAGCTGAAATTATATCAAATCAAATTGTATTTGTCACATGCGCCAAATACAACAGATGTAGACCTTACAGTGAAATGCTTACTTACAAGCCTTTAATTAATTCTTAGGGAGCAGTGGGTCACAGGCGCCCCACCTGTGACAACTTCCGCAAAAATGCAGAGCGCCAAATTCAAATTACAAAAGTAGTAATATAAAACATTCATGAAAATGCAAGTGTTGCACACTGTTCAAAAGCTTAGAATCTTGGTAATCTCACAGTGTTGTCAGATTTCAAAAAGGCTTTACGGCGAAAGCATAACATTTGATTGTCTGAGGACAGCGCCCTGAATATTTCCTGCATTAGCATAATTTCATAACCAGCACGGGTGTCACACAACTCAGAAAAAGCGATAAAATAAATAACTTACCTTTGAAGATCTTCCTCTGATGGCAATCACAAGGGTCCCAGCTACACAATAAATGGTCCTTTTGTTCGATAAAGTCCCTCTTTATATCCCAAAAACTCTGTTTGGTTGGTGCGTTTTGTTCAGTAATCCACCTGTTCAAATGCGTTCAAACATGCAAACAAAATCCCAAAAGTACCGGTAAAGTTTGTCGAAACAAGTCAAGCAATGTTTCTAATCAATCCTCCTGTACCCTAATATGTAAATAAACTATAATAGCCTGCTCAATAGAAAAGAAAAATAACGAAGAGCATTCTGTCACACGGGCAAAACAGTACAGGCCACCTCATGATCCACCAGGAAGAACTGCTATTACTCGTTGATTTTTCAAAAAACAAGCCTGAAATCATGTCTAAAGACTTGACATCTAGTGGAAGCCATAGGAACTGCAATTTGGGAGCTAAATCCCTCTGTAGTGAATAGCAAGTCAATGGAAAAACAGAAGAAAATCCCATTTTCCAGAAAGATTTTTCTCTGTTTTTCGCCTGCCATGGTAGTTCTGTTATACTCACAGACATTATTTTAACAGTTTTAGAAACTTCAGAGTTTTCTATCCAACACTACTAATTATGTGCATATCCTATTTTCTGGGCCTGAGTAACAGGCATTTTATTTTGGGCACGCCAGACTCTCCGAACTTCTGAACACTGCCCCCTAGCCCTAACAGGTTTTAACCTGATCCACTACAGCCCTGTCAATGAGAATGGGGGTGTGCTCGGCCCTCCTTTTCCTGTAGTCCATGATCAGCTCCTTTGTCTTGATCACGTTGAGGGAGAGGTTGTTGTCCTGGCAGCACATTGCCAGGTCTCTGACCTCCTTCCTATAGGCTGTCTCATCGTTGTTGGTGATCAGGCCTACCATTGGAGTCGTGCTTGGCCATGCAGTCATGGGTGAACAGTGAGTACAAGTAGGGGACTGAGCACGCACCCCTGAGGGGCCCCCATGTTAAGGATCAGTGTGGCAGATGTGCTGTTACCTACCCTTACCACCTGGGGGCGGCCCGTCAGTAAGTCCAGGATCCAGTTGCAGCTGGAGGTGTTTAGTCCCAGGGTCCTTAGCTTAGTGATGAGCTTTTGAGGGCACTAATGGTGTTGAATGCTGAGCTCTAGTCCATGAATAGCATTCTCACGTAGGTGTTCCTTTTGTCCAGGTGGGAAAGGGCAGTGTGGAGTGCAATAGAGATTGCATCATCTGTGGATCTGTTGGGCTGGTATGCAAATTGGAGTGGGTCTAAGATTTCTGGGATAATGGTGTTGATGTGAGCCATGACCAGCCTTTCAAAGCACTTCCTGGCTACAGACGTGAGTGCTACGGGTCGGTATTCATTTAGGCAGGTTACCTTGGTCTTCTGAGGCACATGGACTATGGTGGTCTGTTTGAAACATGTTGGTATTACAGACTCGGTCAGGGAGAGGTAGAAAATGTCAGTGAAGACGCATGTTCGGAGTACACGTCCTGGTAATCTGTCTGGCCCTGCGGCCTTGTGAGTGTTGACCTGTTTTAAGGTCTTACTCATAACGGCTACAGAGAGCGTGATCACACAGTCGTCCGGAACACCAGGTTGCTTGCCTCGAAGCATGCATTGAAGTCATTTAGCTCATCTGGTAGGCTCGTGTCACTGGGCAGCTCGTGGCTGTGCTTCCCTTTGCAGTCCGTAACAGTTTGCAAGCCCTGCCACATCCGACCAGCGTCGGAGCTGGTGTAGTAGGATTCAATCTTAGTCCTGTATTAAAGGTTTGTCGGAGGGCATAGCGGGATTTCTTATAAGTGTCCGGATTAGAGTCCCGCTCCTTGAAAACGGCAGCTCTACCCTTTAAGCCCAGTGCGGATGTTGCCTGTAATCCATGGCCTCTTTTGGGGTACGTACCCCCACTAGTAGTAGCAGCTAGCTAACGTTAACAGGCTAGGTTAGGCTACTGCCTTAATCACTAATCGTCTTCTTCACACACACACACACACACACACACACACACACACACACACACACACACACACACACACACACACACACAAACATAAAAAAACAATACAATAATTAAATTGGCAGATTCATAAAAAAAATATTTCACCATTTCACCATAGCTACCAAGGACAGTGGGACTGAACTTTGGGAAAGGGGCGAATGGGATGGGGGCGGGAACTGCAGCAAAGGCTATGAGCTGGTGGCTGGGGCGCCGGAGGGCGGCAGCCAATTGCCAAAATGCCGCCCCAAATTCAAGTGCCGCCATAGGCAGCCGCCTAATGGGATGGCCGGTGTTAGAAGATCACCTAGGGGTCATGATAAGGCTGTACTAAATGTTTGATGTACTATAATAATTGATTATGCTTATGTTATAACCCCTCCCCTTCTATTAATATAAGACCCCTCCCTCCTTACATTTATAGGTTCCTAGACTACAGATTAACAATATATATTAATTGTAGATGTATTAGTATTGTTCCACTCAACAAAATCAAGAGAGAGAGACGAAGAATATTTCTTCGGGATACCCTTTACACACTGACTCTGTATCGAAACGTTTCCTCACCCCCTCTATTCTCTGATCAGTTCTGTAAGGTGTTATTTAGTTGAAACCCCTCACCTGTAAATAACGGATCGCAAATCTATTGTGGTTTGATATACAAACACGTCGACAGGATGCATGGGCTTGATCTGATAAGTAGATAGTAATAAACGAGCGCAGTGACATCACAGAGGGTTGGCTCCAAGCATGATAAAAGCAACTTAGACTTTCCCTAAAGTGCAGAACTTACTCGGAAACATGCGTGCTATGTTCCTGTTCAACTTCTGTCTGCAATTGCATTAATAAAGGTTTTTGAATGATTTAATTAAAGATATTGTCATAATGCTAATTTCACCAATGAGCCAATGATTGATAAGGAAACAAGGAACGAACCCTAACACCGGCCCTGCATGGGAGAGATCACATATGTAAAATGATGTATTGTTTCAAAGGTCGTAGAGACAGACAGGTAGGTTTATACAACCCCCAACTGTTGCAAACCAAATAGCAGCATGGAAAATGTATTTGTAGACACTTTCTTCCGAAGGAATTATGAATTTCCTGCTTGGGCTGCAGGACAGTGGAATTATTGACATTAACACATCTTGGCATTTTGTGGGACATGGCATAACTCCAGCATATCAACCAATCGGCATCCAGGATCCAAACAACCCATTTGATTTAAGAAATAAGGCACAAGCGGCAGTGCTGTATCATGAATATAGTCACAGGTAAATGGCGTTCGTCAACCCATTTACCTGTGACTGTATTCATGATATAGCACTACCTCCCTTGCCGTATTGCTTTTTTATACAACAGGTGGGTCTAATGCTGTTTGGTTAAAACCACATTCCAGCCTGTGTCTATTCCACAAGTTACCACTGGCTAAATCTATGAGGTTAAAATGCCTATTTACTCTATTCCATCTGACTGCGCAATCCACTGTCTCATCAGCCCAGCGAGGCATTTTATGAACTTGATCTCCACTATAAAAAACATCTAGACGTTATCTCATATTTCTTTTAGACTTACATTTAGTTTTCAACAGTATAAACCTTGCTGTCTGTCTCTTTGACATTTGCAGCATTGTTTCAATATTCAAATTTGATCTCCAGCTGTCATATAGTGATAAATGTGTCGGGATGAGAAAGGCAGGCAGCTTTTCTCAGCCTGTCGAAATCATGAATCCGCATCATTTTATGGATATATACAATGAAATAACAATAGAAAACAGGTCAAACGAAACGAAGTGTAGCTAGTTTGCAGTCTTTCCATCTTCCGTTTAAAGTGAATGTGTTAGCTGTGTTGTTGGCTAGATCCCTCTGAACAACAGTGTACTGACGAAAGAGCACATTTTCTATGCCAGGTGAAATCTCCCCTCATTAGCTCATTGTTATGGATGTATCCAAATAAATGTCACTAGAAAATAGCTTAAACATTTACATTTTAGTCATTTAGCAGAAACTCTTATCCAGAGCGACTTACAATACCTTTTTCGTAAACAAATACAAATCTAGCTACTTTGTTGTTATTCTGGCTGCACTGTTTGATGTAACTAAGTTAGCTGTAGTTGGTTAGCTAGCAAGCAAGGGATAAGAATATTGCCAGCCCTCAACATTTAGAACGAACGACTGGGTCGTGTCCATAAACAGAACAAAAAGACTTAATGACTGGGTCGTGTCCATAAACAGAACAAAAAGACTTAATGACTGGGTCGTGTCCATAAACAGAACAAAAAGACAATGACTGGGTCGTGTCCATAAACAGAACAAAAAGACTTAATGACTGGGTCGTGTCCATAAACAGAACAAAAAGACTTAATGACTGGGTCGTGTCCATAAACAGAACAAAAAGACTTAATGACTGGGTCGCGTCTCTGGCAACCGAACTGATAGAATGAATGACCAGCCTGCTTGGGTAGCAACCCTAGATGTGTCGGGACTATATCTTGTGGAAGGATGAAATAGCATGAATAATTTCATCAAAATAACGTTTTTAATGAAAATATGCAAATCATGACCTGAATATGTTGGTAAGCCGTTGTATAAAAGTGATAATGCCCTCGAAGCCGGTTTTTGGAGATATTGGCACGGTTTGCAGGCCCGAGACGAAGTTGCTATGGATGCGACCCAGTCGCTAATTCTTTTTGCCTAGTTGCTATGCAAAGGACTGGTCCTCCGTTCTAAACCAAACGTAGAGTACCACAGTGATTTGTTGTCTGGCATGTTGTCTACCTTGGTGATAATTAGCATTTTAGAATCAGAGTAAATAGAGACCAATATAATGTTAAGTCACATTGTCCAAGAGAGATTTACATGGTTATCAAAACGTCATGCTAGGGTAAGTAAGCCTACACAAAACACAGCCCTTATTTTCAGTGTTTCTAAAATCCCCTATGGGAAAAATGAATGATGGAAAGGTTATTGGAACAATTTCCCTGCTTGACTGCTAGGTTTTATGGGTATTATGACACCTCCACTGTGGGCCTCTACTGTCACTTGCTTGTTAGCCAACTTCAGCTAACTCACTCCTGTCAACATTGAACCTGGAATGACAGCCGCCTACACTAGCTGCATTTTCATTTGTTTGAGTTTTTTTTTCAGGTGGCATTTACTTGGATATGTCCATGATAATGACGTTGATGAGTGATTTCACCTGGCTCAGAAAAAGTTGTCTTGTCTCGTCTGGGCACCGGTCACTCTTTATGTATGGTACAGAGATCCAAAGTGAAACATTGTTTCTGAGGTCGGACAGGCAGACAGCTAGGCTTATATTAACCCCCACTGTACCAAACTAAATGCTAGGCTGGAAGCAAGGGGAAATAATAATGTGCGAGTTTAGATAAATACAAGCGATGATTAGGACAGCTACATGATATTGTTATGAGGCACGGTGATAATTTTCAGATTGAACTGTTTGCAGGCATAGTGCGCCTATAACAGCCAATACAGCAAGGATTGGAACGCTGCTTGTCCAACCAGCAGCCAGGATCCAAACAACCCATTTCACAATAAGTTATATTCATCAAGAATCAATAGCTACATAGCCTATGTATGTATACAATGAATTGCATTAGTGCTTTGTGATTCTTTGTAATGAATAGCGCTATAAAAGTTGAATCTATAATCAACTCATTAATGAATTAATTAAAACGTTTAAAAAAATGGGTGGATGTACTAATTCTGGATCTTCCCTTTAACTGGGCATTCTACTGAAGTTCTACGCTTGTTTTTTTTTTATGTTGTTTATGTACAATATGTTTTTTAATGTAGTAATTCGTTAACGCCACCCTGTAAGATGCCTATACCATCTAAGAGTGGGCCACCAACATAGCGTTATTAACAATGGGTCAAATGTTGCCCATTCAACTACCTATCTGCAGTCTCTGTCATATGAAAGTTAAGTTCCAAAGGTTTCCAAAACTGTGTCGCAAGTGAGGATTATTGCTTCTTAACGTTAAAACAGAGCGTCGGAAATGTACACATTGGCCCAGCTGTGGCCCATACAGCCGACTGAGAACCCTAGAGAGGGCTATATGCCATCTTGTGTTCTCGAGAGCTAGATCAAATAACTGAAATAGTCAGTGGCGAGTTTAGCGTGTAAATCTTGGTGGGGCAAACAAACCAAAAAAATTGGGGGATGCATCCCAGCAAAGCCACTACACAACACAACACTAAACAATACATTAATTGCACTATAATGGTGACAAACGGTGCTCACAAACTGTTAGGGCCTACATAAAGCTGTCCCAACAGCAGTCCCAACATATTACCACTAATACACCTGGCTATCAGAGGAGCCTTGTCTGGAAGTGAAACAGTTAATTTAGTCTCATTTACTGCCTTTAAAAAAAAAACATAGCTGATATGGCTGACTTGCTTAAACAAATGTGGTTTCTACTGACAATTGAGATGTACAAACTATGGCAAAAGGTGACGACAAGCAGATAAGAGGCAATCCGTAATTTTGATTAAGACATCAATGAGCGAGCTAGGACGGACGTACTGTAGTCAATATAACTATTTGTTCAGCACTTTTAAAATGTACAGCGACAGAATTCAGAACATAGGATAAATAAAGGGGGCATATAAGCAGACAATGAAAGCTCTTACAATATTCGATGATTACATTTCTCTAAAACAGGTTATAGGCTACATGTGCACCACCAAGTCAGAACAGTAGGCGAAATGAAGAGGGGAAAATAGGAACATGGGCTACGAACAGCTTACTACACAACATACACTTATGTATACTGTAGCTAAGAAAGTAATACTATCTCCCTGGCACATTACATAATTTATGCAGCAGCATACAAGGCTTTTTTTTGGACTCACCTTGTTATGCTCACTTGAACAGGAAGGTGGCACGGCGGTCCTTCGTGGGCAAATTTTGTCATAAAAAGTCTGGCATTCTCTGGATTTATGGTGCTTTCAAGACAACTTGGAACTCGGAAAAAAACAAGGTTGAATCATGATGATGTCAGTGATCTTCAGGTCGTAGCTCTAGAAAGAGGCCAGAGTTCCCGACTTACAATTCCAAGTTGGATGACCGTTCAAAATGTTATTTCCCAGTCGGAGCTCGTTTTTTCCTGAGTCCCCAGTTGTCTTGAACTCACTGAAGTCAGATTTCCCAGTTCTGAGTTTCCATTCATTTTTAGTGCGGCAGAAATCATGCTGGTTTGACAGCATGGCCAATGTTAAATGTTTATAATTTTAAGCTTGGAAAAAAGACTTTGGCCACACACCCACTACAGTGAATAGCAGGCTAGTGATTGCTTTGCAGTGTTTGCAGTTAGCCACTGATTCCTTCCAAACCACTCATTGTAGAAATTGTCCAATGGCATAAATTTCTCTTCATATGACAAGGATTAAAACGGATTTGCCAGTAGATTGCCAACTTGATTCATGATGATGACTGCTAGCTAGGATTTTGAAAGCATGATGTTGACATGATCAGTCCAATCAAAGCTACTTTAGATATAAGGTGATTTGACCTCATTTTATCTGTGGCCAATGACCTTGAGCCTTCTTGGATCGGCACTTCTAAATGTAACTCTATGGCAGCACCCAGGGGTGACGTAGTGTCCTCATGAGTGACAAAACACTGAGCCAATCACGGCGCAACTAGATTACATTACCAACCCCTATGCTCTGAATATTCCGCTGGCTGCCCCACCACCACAGAATGCACTTAGCTAGGCTAAAACACCTGCATTTTGGAGCAGCCTTACTCAAGAAAGCAAAAAAGAGACCATGTTTGTATGCAGGCTTTATTAACTCAAAGATTTTTACATTGTTTGCAAGCTGATATATGACACTTATTAATGCCAAAATAAAATGCAAAACATGCAACCCCCCCCATTTTATTTTTATTTTTATGTGGGGCTCAAAACAGGTGGGGCTCAGCCCAACCTGCTCTGAATGACGGGTTGCCACTAGAAATAGTCCTCTATCTATTAACATACTGCTCATCCTAAAAACGTTTTGAAGCTCAATATTATTGTCATTATTGTGACGGCAAGCAAGTTTTTTTTATTTTTATGATGGACATGTTCTGAAAACTGACCTCCAGGTTATTGAGGGATCTAGTCTAGATTAAACCTCATAGGTTTCATTTTATGGTTTCATTTTATGGAGGTTTAATGTAGGTTTCTCTGTTCAACTAAATACTCTGTTTGTGTTTGACAGGAGAGAGACCAGACTTTCAATCTGACAGCGGGAAGAGTCCTTCAGGGGAATTAGACACAGAAATGCCCAAACCAGCGAGACGACACCACTACTCTCATTATGGAAAGACTTTTACCTGGTTCAGGAATGTAAAAGATCATGAGAGGAAACACAGGAAAAAAGCCATTCCAATGTGAAAATAGATTTTTACAATCACAGGACCTAAAATCACACACGAGAATACACACAGGAGAGAAGCCTCACCAATGCCCCCAGTGTGGAAAGCTTTTTAACCGGTTAGGACACCTCAAAACGCATGAGAGGACACACACACAAGAAAAGCCCTACCTATGCTTCCTGTGTTTAAAGAGTTTTACCCAGTTAAGAAACCTGAATAAGCATTACCGGAAACACACTGGAGGGGATAAGCCCTACCACTGCTCCCAGTGTAAAAACAGCTTTACCCAATTAAGGCACCTAAATAGGCATGAAAGAACACATACACAGGAGGGGAAGACATACCACTGTTGTAATTGTGAAAATACATTTTCCTGGCCAGAGGACCTGAAATCAAATGGCTGTGTTCTGACTTATGTTTTTGAATGAGAATGCAATATTTTTTTTGTTTATGCCACATGAAATCATATTGTATGATGAAAGCTTACCCAATAATAGGCCTCCTCTTTTTTTTCTCAAATCAGATTAAAGATTTTGCTGTGTTTTTTAAAATAGATTCCTACACTATGGAGGTTGGAATAATACTGTGTAATTGTGAACATGATGATAATGTCCCTTTAGTGGAAGAGCTGTTAGGAAAGACCACCTGAAATTTCTGCCTGTTTTGGTGCGAGGGAGTCTTGGGCTTCCAGGGTGACATCAGCATGCGGTGAAAGACTTAGCCTAATAGTCCAATAACAAAGAGATTTCCAAAACTGTCTGCCAATAACAGCTCATTTTCAGTTTTCCCCTTCCCACTCAAACCACTCCGCCAGTCCTAGCAAAATTCTTGCTTGAGGAATTGCTCTTTGTTTTTGACCATTTTAATTGAAAACGATCACAGAAATTATTTGATATTGAGATAAAAACATCTGTGTTGGACATTTAAACATTTAAAAATTTGTATTTTGTTTTGATTATTAACTTTGATAGATCGGATACAAGTATAAACCCTCAGATACTGTGAGGGAAAAAAGTATTTGATCCCCTGCTGATTTTGTACGTTTGCCCACTGACAAAGAAATGATCAGTCTATAATTTTAATGGTAGGTTAATTTGAACAGTGAGAGACAGAATAACAACAAAAAAATCCAGAAAAACGCATGTGAAAATTTTTATAAATTGATTTGCATTTTAATTAGGGAAATAAGTATTTGACCCCTCTGCAAAACATGACTTAGTACTTGGTGGCAAAACCCTTGTTGGCAATCACAGAGGTCAGACGTTTCTTGTAGTTGGCCACCAGGTTTGCACTCATCTCAGGAGGGATTTTGTCCCAGTCCTCTTTGCAGATCTTCTCCAAGTCATTAAGGTTTTGAGGCTGACGTTTGGCAACTCGAACCTTCAGCTCCCTCCACATATTTTCTATGGGATTAAGGTCTGGAGACTGGCTAGGCCACTCCAGGACCTTAATGTGCTTCTTCTTGAGCCATTCCTTTGTTGCCTTGGCCGTGTGTTTTGGGTCATTGTCATGCTGGAATACACATCCACGACCCATTCAATGCCCTGGCTGAGGGAAGGAGGTTCTCACCCAAGATTTGACGGAAACATGGCCCCGTCCATCGTCCCTTTGATGCGGTGAAGTTGTCCTGTCCCCTTAGCAGAAAAACACCCCCAAAGCATAATGTTTCCACCTCCATGTTTGACGGTGGGGATGGTGTTCTTGGCGTCATAGGCAGCATTCCTCCTCCTCCAAACACGGTGAGTTGAGTTGATGCGAAAGAGCTCAATTTTGGTCTCATCTGACCACAACACTTTCACCCAGTTGTCCTCTGAATCATTCAGATGTTCATTGGCAAACTTCAGATGGACATGTATATGTGCTTTCTTGAACAGGGGGACCTTGCGGGCGCTGCAGGATTTCAGTCCTTCACGGCGTAGTGTGTTACCAATTTTTTTCTTGGTGACTATGATCCCAGCTGCCTTGGGATCATTGACAAGATCCTCCCGTGTAGTTCTGGGCTGATTCCTCACCGTTCTCATGATCATTGCAACTCCACGAGGTGAGATCTTGCATGGAGCCCCAGGCCGAGGGAGATTGACAGTTCTTTTGTGTTTCTTCCATTTGCGAATAATCGCACCAACTGTTGTCACCTTCTCACCATCGACGAACCGCTACCTCTTGTAGCCCATTCCAGCCTTGTGTAGGTCTACAATCTTGTCCCTGACATCCTTGGAGAGCTCTTTGGTCTTGGCCATGGTGGAGAGTTTGGAATCTGATTGATTGATTGCTTCTGTGGACAGGTGTCTTTTATACAGATAACAAACTGAGATTAGGAGCACTCCCTTTAAGAGTGTGCTCCTAATCTCAACTCGTTACCTGTATAAAAGACACCTAGGAGCCAAAAATCTTTCTGATTGAGATGGGGTCAAATACTTATTTCCCTCATTAAAAGGCAAATCAATTTATAACATTTTTCACATGCGTTTTTCTGGATTTTTTTGTTGTTATTCTGTCTCTCACTGTTCAAATAAACCTACCATTAAAATTCTAGACTGATCATTTCTTTGTCAATGGGCAAACGTACAAAATCAGCAGGGGATCAAATACTTTTTTCCCTCACTGTATTGCTCGCTACATGATTTGGATATTTTAAAATGTAAACTATTTAACAGATCAATAGAATGTACATTTCTTGAATCTAACCTTGAATATAGCCATTTTGTTAGAGTTAATTTGGGTACTTGTAAGAGCTACATGAGATGTTTCTTGATTGGAGTCAACCTGTGGTAAATTAAATTGATTGGACATGATTTGGAAAGGGACACGTCTGTCTATATAAGGTCCCAGAGTTGACAGTGCATTTCAGAGCAAAAACCAAAACATGAGGCACAGATCTGGGGAAGGGTACCAAAAAATTTCTGCAGCATTGAAGGTCCCTAAATACACAGTGGCCTCTATCATTCTTAAATGGAAGAAGTTTGGAACCACCAAGACTCTTCCTAGAGCTGGCCGCCCGGCCAAACTGAGCAATCGGGGGAGAAGGGCCTTTGTCAGGGAGGTGACCAAGAACCCGATGGTCACTCTGACAGAGCTCCAGAGTTCCTCTGTGGAGATGGGAGAACCTTCCAGAAGGACAACCATCTCTGCAGCACTCCACCAATCAGGCCTTTATGGTAGAGTGGCCAGACGGAAGCCACTCCGCAGTAAAAGGCACATGACAGACCGCTTGGAGTTTGCCAAAAGGCACCTAAAGGACTCTCGGACCATGAGAAACAAGATTCTCTGGTCTGATGAAACCAAGACTGAACTCTTTGGTCTGAATGCCAAGCGTAACGTCTGGAGGAAACCCGGCACCATCCCTACAGTGAAGCATGGTGGTAGCAGCATCATGCTGTGGGGATGTTTTTCAGCGGCAGGGACTGGGAGACTAGTCAGGATTGAGGGAAGCTGAACAGAGAGATCCTTGATCCTGCTCCAGAGCACTCAGGACAACAGACTGGGGCAAAGGTTCATCTTCCAACAGGACACCGACCCCAAGCACACAGCCAAGACAATGCAGGATTGGCTTCGGGACAAGTCTCTGAATGTCCTTGAGTGGCCCAGCCAGAGCCCGGACTTGATCGAACATCTCTGGAGAGACCAGAAAATAGCTGTGCAGCGACGCTCCCCATCCCACCTGATAGAGCTTGAGAGGATCTGCAGAGAAGAATGGAAGAAACTCCCCAAGTACAGTTATGCCAAGCTTGTAGCGTCATAACCAAGAAGACTCGAGGCTGTAATCACTGCCAAAGGTGCTTCAACAATGTACTGAGTAAAGTGTCTGAGAACTTATGTAAATGTATTTTCAGTTTTTATTTTTTATAGATTTGCCAACACTTCTAAAAACCTATTTTTGCTTTGTGATTATGGGGTATTGTGTGTAGATTTAGGAGGGGGGGGGGCATTTTAAATTAATTTACAATAAGGCTGTAACGTAACAAAATATGGAAAAAGTCAAGGGGTCAGAATACTCTACGAATTACCTGTATATACTGAACAGAAATATAAACACAACATGGAATTGAGTTACAGTTCATATAAGGAAATCAGGCAATTGATAACATTGCTTAGGCCATAAACTATGGATTTCATATAACTGGAAATACAGATATGCATCTGTTGGTCACAGATACACTACATGACCAAATGTATGTGGACACTTGTTTGCCGAACATCTCATAAAAAAATTAGGGGCATTAGTATGGAGTTGGTCCTCCCCTTTGCTGCTATAACAGCCTCCACTCTTCTGGGAAGGCTTTCCACTAGATGTTGGAACATTACATGGCCTGGAGGTGTGTTGGGTCATTGTCGTGTTGAAAAACAAATGATTGTCCCACTAAGCGCAAACCAGATGGGATGGCGTATCGCTGGAGAATGTTGTGGTAGCTATGCTGGTTAAGTGTGCCTTGAATTCTAAATAAACCACTGACAGTGTCACCAGCAAAGTGTTGAGGAGGATCACCTGAAATGGAAGATTCCTGGTGTCTGCGATGCCTGCTGTTTGGTACGACGCAGACCCGGTGGAGAGCGTGGTGAAACAGAGAAGACACTCTGTTCTGATCATCCAGGTGGTTCCAGGTGCTTTTTGGAAAACCTGTTTCAACTTTCTGGATGAGATGGGTCCCATTATGCCTGGCGAAAACCAAACACTGCATTCCACAGTAAGAACCTCATACCAACAGTCAAGCATGGTGGTGGTAGTGTGATGGTTGGGGATGCTTTGCTGCCTCAGGACCTGGATGACTTGCCTTAATAGAAGGAACCTGCTCTGTATCAGAGAATTCTACAGGAGAATGTCAGGCCTGTGAGCTGAAGCGCAGCTGTGTCATGCAGCAAGACAATGACCCAAAACACACAATCAAGTCTACATGAAAATGGCAAAAAAGCAACACATTTGAAGTTTTGGAATGGCCTAGTAAAGTCCTATTCCCAATTGAGATGTGGCAAGACTTGAAACGAGCAGTTCATGCTTGAAAACCCACAAATGTTGCTGAGTTAAAGCAATTCTGCATGCAAGAAGAGGTCCAAAATTCCTCCACAGCGATGTGAGAGACTGATGAACAACTACAGGAATTATTTGGTTGCGGTCGTTGCAGGGAAAGGTGGCACAACCAGTTATTGAGTGTAAAGGGGGCAATTACTTTTTCCCACAGGGGAATTGGGTGTTGCACAACTTTGTTAAATAATAAATAATAAATTGTTTTAGGTTATTTGTAAACTCAGGTTCCCTTTATCTAATATTAGGTTTTGGTTGAAGATCTGATAACATTCAGTGTAAAAATGAAAATCAGAAAGGGGGCAAAAACTTTTTCACGCCACTGTATAGGACGTGCAATGCATACCCGGTGGAGAACATGGTGAAACAGAGAAAACACTGTCTATATTGCTGAGTTTTTGTGCAGAGTGTTTGTCAGATAAAGTTAGGATGTGTCAATTATCCTGTGAGAGCTTTTTTTCCAAATATACTAAACAAAAATATGAACGCACCATGTAAAGTGTTGGTCCCATGTTTTATGAGCTGAAATGAAAGATACCAGAAATGTTCCATATGCATAAAAAATTTATTTCTCAAAAATGTTGTGCACAAATTTGTTTACATCCCGATTAGTGAGCATTTCTCATTTTCCAAGATAATCCATCCACCTGACAGGTGTGGCATATTTGGCAGTACGTCCAACCGGCCTTACAACCGAAGACCACGTGCAACCACGCCAGCGCAGGACCTCCACATCCAGCTTCTTCACCTGCGGGATCGTCTGAGACAGCCACCCGAACAGCTGATGAAACTGTAAGTTTGCACAACCAAAGAATTTCTGCACAAACTGTCAGAAACCGTCTCAGGGAAGCTCATCTGCATGCTCATTGTCCTCACGAGAATCTTGACCTGGCTGCAGTTTGGTGTCGTAACTGACTTCAGTCGGCAAATGCTCACCTTCGTTGGCTACTGGCACGCTGAGAAGTGTGCTCTTTACCGATGAATCCCGGTTTCAACTGTACCGGGCAGATGGCAGACCGCGTGTATGGCATCGTGTGGGGCGAGCGGTTTGCTGATGTCAACGTTGTGAACAAAGTGCCCCGTGGTGGTATTGGGGTTATGGTATGGGCAGGCATAAGCTACGGACAATGAACACAATTACATTTTATAGAGAGGAATTTGAATACACAGAGATACCTTGACGAGATCCTGAGGCCCATTGTTGTGCCATTCATCCACCGCCATCACCTCCCATTTCAGCATGATAATGCACAGCCCCATGATTTAAGGATCTGTACAAATTTCCTGTAAACTGAAAATGTCCCAGTTCTTCCAAAGCCTGCATACTCACCAGACATTTCACCCAGTGGCAGTGGTGAAAAAAAGCACCCAATTGTCATACTTGAGTAAAAGTAAACATACCTTAATAGAAAATGACTCAAGTGAAACTCACCCGGTAAAAAACTACTTGAGTAAAAGTCTAAAAGTATTTGTTTATTAAATATACTTAAGTATCAAAAGTAAATATAATTGCTAAAATGTACTTAAGTATCAAAAGTAAAAGTATAAATCATTCAGAAGACGGTCACATTTTCTAGTTTTTTATTTTATTTACGGATAGTCATGGGCATGCTTTAACTCTCAGACATAATTTACAAACTGAAGCATATGTTTAGTGAGTCCGCTAGATCAGAAGCAGTAGAGATGACCTGGGATGTTCTCTTGGTAAGTGTGTTAGAATTAGACAAATTTCCTGTCCTGCTAAGCACTCAAAATGTAACGAGTACTTTTGGGTGTCAGGGAAAATGTATGGAGTAAAAAGTACATCATTTTCTTTAGGAACGCAGTGAAGTAAAAGTTGCCAAAAATATTAAAAGTAAAGAAACTCCCCAAAAACGACTTAAGTAGTACTTAAAATTATTTTTACTTAAGTACTTTACACCACTGCCCAGTGGAGGCTCCCGAGGGGAGAACGGCTTATAATAATGAACAGCTTATAATAATTTTGTTACCAAAAGATGCATATCTGTATTCCCAGTCATGGGAAATCCATAGATTAGTGCCCAATGAATTTGTTTCAATTTCCTTATATTAACTGTAACTCAGTAAAATCTTTGAAATTGTTGCATGTTGCATTTATATCAGACTAACAGCAGGGAGACATTCAAACCCTTCCTTCTTGCCCAGGTCTGCAGTGAGGTGTCAAGGAGAGGAGGGCAGAGTTTCTTCTGCATAGAAAATTCTTGGGCGGGCCGTCTAAGTGTTTTTTTTTGGGGACGCCTATGACCAAACAGTAAAAAATATATATAATTATAATTTTGGGGGTGGAAAAACGTTTTCAGTGTAAACTTAAACCAGCTAAAGTATGTAGAAAGGATAATGGACCTATATCTTTTTTTATAAGATAATCTTTGAGAACTAACAGTCACCAACAATAAAAGCTAGACAGTCCGGGAGAATCAAAAATTTGAAAAGTAATATGCATTTAGGAGTATTTTTGTCATGGCATGGGGACCTCCAGATTTTATGATGTTTGAGTCACTTGGATAGCATAAGCCATGGAAAAATGTGTAGAATTGCAGGAAATTCGCTTTAAAACAGCTACATTTTGTCACTGCAGCCAACAGGACCGCACCATTGGCCACACTCATGGCAATGCCCCCTCCACCTGCCCCATAGAGTACCACAGTCGGACTCATAATACCCATAAAAACTGGAAATGTTTCCAATCGTTTTTCCAACATTCATTTTTCCCATAAGAGAATTTAGAAACACTTAAGATAAGGGTTGTGCTTTGTGTAGGCTTACCCTGGCATGGTGTTTTGATAACCATGTAAATCTCTCTGGGACAAGGTGAGTTTTATCAATATATTCACTTAGTTTTCAGATTTGGCCTATATCCCTGTTTTTTTTAGACCTGATTAGCTAGCTATACCACCCAAATAATGTAAACCTGATCTGCTGCTATACAGACCTATTGAAACAGTATTTGTTCTTTGCTCTTTTGTCAGTAATAAACTATTTTTATTAAAAAAAGTGAAACTGCTCTGTGCCTCTATAAATGAAGAAGTACATTCTCCATATTACACAACCATTATATCAGAACATTCTGAAACATTTTGCCTAATGAATGTGACCCAGTATTGCGGGGCCTTGCTGTAGGGCTGGGGTCTGAACTGAGTGTGTTGAGTAGTTTGTGTGGTGGCTTGGCCAGCTCCCCGTCAGTGAACTTGTCAGGGTGGAGTAGGTAGCTGGACTGGAGCTGTTCCATTAAGGTGATCAAACTGTGGGAACTCTCCAGCAACTCCATGTGCATCGGCACCACCTCTTCTGGACCCCCTGACTGCTGAAAGGTACTTGATATGTCTCTTTTAGAAGTAAAAAAAAAAAATAGATTCTCAATGAGAATAACCTGTATAAATAAATATTAAATTCAATATTTTGACTGACTGATTAGTGTTTTACATTCAGCTGAATCCCAAATTCGAGGGCTACCTACAGCACTACACCCAGGAGGTTCTCCAATACATCCTGGGATACATGCAGGAGGCCTCATAGACCATCAGGAAGGAACAGGAGGGTGACCAGGACGATGATGTCAGAGGTCAAGCCAGACACTGCCACCACTGTGGGCACCAAAAAAACTGCAACAGAGGAGCAGGCCAAAACTTCTGAAATCTCACTTAACGATGATGGTCAAACAAGTGGTAAGAGGAAGAGTGACACAGAGGCAGGCCAAGAAAGCAGTATCGGCAGCCGAAAACGGGAAACCTCTCACCCAACCCAGGAGGAAGTCCTCAAGTGACATCACTGTAGCGCCAAAATTCGAAGGCGAAGAAGAGGGGGAGAAGAAGCAGGAAGAAGAGAAGGAAAGCGACGTGGAGGGGAAAGGAGAGGTGACCCCTAAGAAGAAGAGTTGAGAACATGTGGTTGGAAATCTACTTCATCGACCATGTCCTGTCTGTCACATTTTTGTACCCTTGCTTTAGTCATAGACAAAACATAATGGCTATGTTGAATCCTGACTCTCCTCTTTTCCTCTCTCCTGTCCAGAGTGCCTGGGTGTGGACCTGATGGAGCGTTTGTTCAAGGGCCTTCTGGTGTTGAGGACACGTTGTCTGGAATGTGAGTGTTATGCTGAGAGGAGAGACTTCCAGGACATCAGTGTCCCAGTGCAGGCGGACGAACACTGCAGCCCAGACAATAGCTCGAAATGTGAGGGGTGTTATTATGTGTACACACACTTACACAGTGTTCTTGTTTAATACGGCAATCCTGCAGCCTAGAGACTGTACTATACACACAAGTTAGCACACATACATGAACAGTCACCACTTAAACAAGCTGTTTCAAAGATCAGCCCAAACAACAGTCTCCGCAATGTCTATCCTCTTATATTACAACTATCTCACCCTAACCCCCCCTAATCTGCTCCACCCCTCCAGTCTCCCCTGACCCCAAGCTGGAGCTGAAAACTCTGAAGTGGTTCATCTCCCAGTTTGCCTCAGTGGAGAGGATCGTAGGAGTACCTCTGTGAGACCTCCCACCACTACACTGAGGCTGAGAGGAGTCTGTCGTTTGATAAAACCCCCAGAGGTTGTCACCCTCCACCTCAAGTGCTTCTCTGTCCTTTATAATGCCCTCGGTCTCAAGTCTGCTTGGTTTTGCTCTTACTCTAGGTACAGTAGATGGATACTTTGTCACTTACATACAACTTCAACACACAATCAGATATAATATAACACAGAAACGCAACACCATATTATACAACAGTACTTGGTAAGCCGATCTGACGAAAAAAGGAAGGTGTAAGGTTCAGTGTGTGTTTAGATTAGTTCAGTGTTTGTTTTACAACCATCTTTGTAACCTCTGTGTCTCAGGCTACTCAGCATGTGTAAACTGACTCTCTCTCTGTGTTGTTCAGGATGGACCCGTACGCCGGCCTCTCAAAGGTGAATACCCCCCTATAGACCCCTTTGAAGCACTCTGGAGGAGTGGTGCATGCACCCCTCAGCCACTGGAGGGCAGCACTACCAGCTGTTTGCTGTGGTCATTCACAGCGGTGTCACCATGTCCAGCGGACAGTACACCACCTACATCAGGATGATGGACCTCAAGGACACCAAGGTCCGCCTGCCCGAGGGGGATGAAAAGCAGTGAGGAGAGGAAGAGGAGTGTGGTGGGAAATTGCATGGTCCACAACCCAAGGAAGAGGTGTTGGATTATAATAACGGGGAAGTGTCTTATAGTCTCAATGGTAAAGGACAAAATGGTTCTGCTCACGCCAACTCTGTAGTAGCACCACAATAACCAGCAAGCTGGGGGCCAAGAAGGCCTAAGAGGGGTACACTCCTGGGGGGCCAAGAAGGCCTCAGAGGGGGTGGGACTCCTGGGGGGCCAGAGGAGCCTGTCCAGCTACGACCTTGGGGGCAACAAGCAGGCAGCCAACCCAGACAAGGCAGCCTCTACTGGGACAGAGAACACCACCACCAGATCATCCAGATGGACTTCCAGTGCCCCGGGACACAGTAGTAGTGGAGGGATAAAGGAGGAGGCTGAGGAGGTCCTTGTGACTGGGCTGGAGGTGGGGTGTCTACAGAGCAGGCCCTGAGCAGCCTGCTGCAGTACGAGGGGAAGTGAATGCTCTTTGATGACTCTGAAGTGCGTCCTTTTGAGGAGGACTTCTTCCTGAGAACCTGCTCTACTTCTACTCCATACCTGTTATTTTACAGGAGGGTCTCCCGCCAGTGACACCACTTTGTATGTGTGTGGATCAGTGGCGGTTCTAGCTTGTATGGCTCCCTGGGCGAACCCACCCTTCAGCCCCACCGACAATATGTCTGTGAAACTATATATTCACAGTATTGGGAATGAATTGTGGTTTATTTGGTAGCATTTCGTAATGTGACTGATTTTACTAATTGCATTAGTACTGTACAAAGTTATAGGTGAGCTATTTGATAGATTCCCCCGCTCCTTCTACCTCGGACTTCCAGTGGGGAGACCTGAGGTCAACCTACCTCCACCCCCCTCCCCATCTCGTATTTCTGAGTGGGAGACCTTCCCAGGCAGTAGCCTGCCTAGCTCACAAACTAGAATCAGGGCGCCCACTCCGACAAGGTTAATTGACCCACAGTACCACACGGTGACATGATATAATTGACGTGACGTGCAAATGAGCGGTAGAAAACCGATCGTGGAAATGTCACCATTCCAAAAACTTTGGTGCGGGCCGCCCATGTCGCCTATACCTAAATCTGCCACTGGTGTGGGTGATAAAACCACGTATTTTCCTCGATTCCTCAAGTCTTCTTTCCTCACCTCTTTCTCAAATTTCAGAGGGAAGTGAGGTTTGGAAAAGGTCTCCCGATGTTTTGAGACAGGAGGAATCGTCTTGAAATGCAGCCTGGTTGACATGCTGGTACTCCTTCTGTCACTGATGTTTATAACCTGTTTATGGTCCCTTTAAACATTCCTTAATGTTCCAATTGCACGCTCCCTCAAAACTGGTGCACCTGTGTAATGATCATGCAGTTTAATCAGCGTCTTGATATACCACACCTGTCAAAGGAGAAATGCTCACTAACATGGATGTAAACATTTGTGCACAAAATCTGAGAAATAAGCTTTTAGTGCATATGGAAAATGTCTGTGATCTTTTATTTCAGCTCATGAAACATGGGACCAACACTTAACACGTTGTGTGTATATCGTTGCCCATTAAAGGAAGTTAGGCAAGTATTTATTTTAGCCAGGTAGCCTAGGATAACAAAAGCTAAAAGCGTGTACTGTACATTTTGGAAACATGAAAGAGGATGATGGCATTGACTTTTCTCTACAAATAGGGTGAGTCAACATCTACTTGGCACGCGCGCAGACACACACACAGCTTACTTTGATTGGACTAAATCATTTTTGGTATCTTTTAGTTGACACTATTAGACTAAGTTTAGGTGTTTAGATGGTGTTGACATGTTGAAATGGTGCTGGAATAGTGGAGGCAGCTCCTGTTTTTTTTTGCGACTTGCGATAACTCTCTGTAGTTGTAAATTAATAGTTGTTTAATGGTCCGAAAATGTCGGAAACATTACCTTGCTTGACCATGCTGTAGGTCACGTAACTGTTTATTAAATGCAATATGCTTTGTGGACAGAGGTTGCATTGGCCTTAGGCCTATATCACAGTTGCAAGGCATATGAACGAACAGGTTATAGAGCAAACAATGCAATTATCACAACATGGGTTGTAATATGTCATTTTTGGATTGGCTTCCCCCGGTGATTTTACCCACGCACCACTACTGTGAATGAAGTCAATCTACTATATCCCTTTGCCATTCATAAATCATACAACGTAGTTGTATGTCCATGGTATCCCACCGGGACAAGTAAACCAAATATCTTGTTTGTATTTCCCTAGGATATGAAGCCCATATCGAGACATGGCAGACAGTGACGCTAAAGTGAGAGATTCGTCAGTGAGTGAGTATGTTTACGTGCACACTAATAATTCGAAATTAAACATATGGCAGTAGTCAGATTATGCAAAAGTCATATAAACACCTTACTCAGTTTATCTTAAATCGGCCAAAAAGGTCAAAGGTCAAAATCGAAGGTCAAAATCGAAGTAAGAATACGCAGATTAAAACCAATATTTCAAATTGTTAGGACATGTAAGCAATTTAATCGGCGTTCCAGTAGTGTATTTGATCTGCTTACACCAGCGGAGCAAGCCCCACTCTTTAGAGCTAGTGAAGTGAGTTCGGAACAACTAAATGAATGCTTAGTAGAAGTAGTTTTCACATACAAACGTTATGTGCAAACTCCGAATCAAATATGCTTCCCAAAAATAACATGGTCGCTGTGGTAGAACGTTTATTTTGATTGGCCCTTTTCTGCATTTATCAGAGTGCCATCAGGTATCCTGATTTCAGATGTGTCCGTGTAAGTAGTTTAGTGGTGTCGGTGCGGACCTTTTTTGCCCACGCTACAGGCGGGGGGGGGGGGGGGGGNGCAGCTTATTTCTGACTGTCCAACAGTATTTGAATGCATGGAGCCAGTGTTTCCCTAAGTAAAGCCAGCTAGGCCTTCCCAGACCGTGGGGGCTTAAAAAATGGTTGCCTAATGAGCTCTATTTTGGTGGCCTCTGGTACGTTATAATGACTTGAGTCCATCTAAAATACACAACAGAATTATTGGATACTTTATCAAGTTTTCCACCCAGATTGATAAAATGAGTTCTGGTACTGTGTAGAAAGACATGACTTTACAATTTAAATGACTGAAAAATGTTACATTTAAAAAATAAAAGGTTTATAAGTATTACATATTTCTGATTTCACAGAAATTTATAAAAAATGATCATTATCATATTTGGATCAGAATAAGTCTCTCTCTCCACTATCTATTGTTCCTGCAGTGAGGAGTCACCATCTTCATTAAATGCTTTCAGAATTTATCTGCAGCAGCCCTACTTCCCGCGGCTATGCATGTAAACAGGATTATTAGGGGTATCATTCTTCTTGCAAAGTATGTTAACATTTTAATCAAACATTAATCTGACTACCCCCAATAATCGCATTATTGTGTGCATGTAACCATACTCAGTGTAGCCCACCGAATCACATTGGTGTGAGCCGTTCATTTGGCTCCCTAATTTGCATATTGCTAACCTTTTGGGCTGTTAATCTGCAGATAAATTCTGAAAGCATTTAATGAAGATGGTGACTCCTCACTGCAGGAACAATAGATAGTGGAGAGAGAGACTTATTCTGATCCAAATATGATAATGATCATTTTTTATAAATTTCTGTGAAATCAGAAATATGTAATACTTATAAACCTTTTATTTTTTAAATGTAACATTTTTCAGTCATTTAAATTGTAAAGTCATGTCTTTCTACACAGTACCAGAACTCATTTTATCAATCTGGGTGGAAAACTTGATAAAGTATCCAATAATTCTGTTGTGTATTTTAGATGGACTCAAGTCATTATAACGTACCAGAGGCCACCAAAATAGAGCTCATTAGGCAACCATTTTTTAAGCCCCCACGGTCTGGGAAGGCCTAGCTGGCTTTACTTAGGGAAACACTGGCTCCATGCATTCAAATACTGTTGGACAGTCAGAAATAAGCTGCTCAGTTTTGTTCTTGGTGGAATAACTTTTGCACGTGTAGAAAATAACATTTCTTGGTCAATTTATTATTTGGTTCAAAATTGTATAAATAAATTCAAGCAGTCAATAAATACCTAGCCAATCACTTTACAAAATGCTAGTACAACATCGCATTGAAGAAGACTCCATGTTTTGGCATTCTGGATTAATGTATATGGCCTACATTGGATGTTTTCTTGAAAAGTTCTGTTCAACAGCGGAACCACATTCCAGTTAAACAAGCTCTGGCCCTATGAAAGATCATATCTAGAATGATAACTTACTATAAGCAATAAAGTTGCAACTTATGTAAAATATAATTTCTATGAATCCTTTCCCTGCTGTCAAAAATATTATATTCTAAAGATTTAAAAGAAATGGTTTGGTTTTGAAACCAGGAAAGTCCAGAGTAGTTTCCTTTACATGTGAATAATTCCCACATATTTTCTACTTCTCGCCCTGCTATAATTTGTAGATTCTCTTGTACATTTAATAAAACACCAGCATATGCAAAGTTCTTTCTTTGTATTTGCCCAAGAGTTCTTCAAGATTGTCTTTTTCTTCTTCAAAGAACAGTACTCACCAATTTGGACATTGAAATATTTATTTAGGAAAATACTTAAAGTACACAAAAAATACATAACTATTCAATGTCAAAGTTTAAAACATTTCCCTAACTAAAAACAAAATGTAGCTTAACTAAAAATTATAAAGCATTAAGATAAAGTGTTGGTACATATTTTACAAGTTCTTTTTGATTAAATATTAAACGTTCAAGTCGTAAAATGCATTGATACACAGCAAATAAAAAACATGAATATGAAATATGAATACAGATTTTACATTATACGTAGTAAGATCCACTTTGTTAAACCCACGGATTGCATAACAGGCTGCCTGCCTGTGAACGAATAAGACACTTGAATGACGTACCGAGTTCCAGGTAACACTTCTTTAGCTTTCCTTCTGCTCGCTATCAGGAACGTTGACTCTGTCTTTACACGTGAATAAACGAAGGTAATGATTCTTAATAAAATGTTGTCTTAATCTTCAAAGTTCAAGCTTGCGGAGACTCATTCTGCTGAAGGAATCCCTGTGGAAAAAAGAACAAAGAATGCAAAGTCAGAGAAATATGGAGAAGCCAAGCCATACCAGATTGGCCATGCATATAACCTTACACCCAGTAGAGACCAGTGCAGACAGTTTTACAAAGATTATTCCAATGACAGAATACCAAAGTACCTGGTGAAGCTGTCCGTTTGCTTCATTTAACAGAAGCAAAAGCAGGAAATCATATTTAGGGGGGGGGGGGG
>QNTS01000496.1:573486-587589 GCA_003317085.1 Hucho hucho | reverse complement strand
GGGGGGGGGGGGGGCGCGCATGACAAAACATAAGCTATATGAGTATTTCATACATCCAAATGCATATCATAAACACCCCAAAGAAAGAGTGGAGCCGCGAACATTAGAAACAGTTTACATTTAAACTGTTTCTATGTCTCAAAAAACATTTGTTGCCATAGTTGCACATGATATAACGCTACTTGTTAGCTTTTCCCATCAGATAACCTGGCATACTTATCCCTATGCTAATGCCACCAGCTGGACATTATTTTTCCTGTGATAAATTCTGTATTAGCCAATTAAAAACGTTGACGTGACCAAACCCTTTTTTCATGAGAGCGTTAAGAAGTCACACAGCACCATCTGCTAATCAAAGTTAGTAAAACAAGCACAAAACTTAAGTTGGACAGATAGCTCAGTCAGGCTTCTAATCCCAGGTGAGTTTTTTTCCCTTTGAAAAGTAGACCTACATTTATTGTGATAGTGTGTTGCGAAGGGTGCAGACAAAACCTTGTAAATGAAGATTACAAATATCTAATGAGGAGTTTCTCTCATAGACCGACAAATAGGCTTCTATTATACAGGGGTGTAGATCAGCCAGAGCGCACCGGAGCAAGCAAACTTTAATAAAGTTTAAAACTTAAGCTATATATATATATATATATATATATATATATCATAGTTTAATGTAACTGTTGGACCAGAAACATCACTTCATTTCTTATGTAGGCTCCAATTACATGTACAATGCATTACTATATATCATCCACTTTTTTACATTTTGAATCGAGCATCAACGAGTCAGTGAAAAGTTTAACAAAAAAGCGTGGGTCCCCCTTACGTCAAAAGTGCACTATGGATTTAGAGTCAACCGCTTTAGCAGTGTGTGCCACTTAGAAGCGATGGTAATAACGGTACATGACCGCTATTCGACAAGTCCGTAAGGCTCTTAGTCTATTTATTCGATGTTTGTAAGGACCTAATTGACCCTTTCTCCACAAAAGCACATGGATGTGTGACACCGATAAGAAAAAACTTGGGATTTTGTCATATGTGAAAACAATTGTGTGTAAAGTTAGTACTAGTAGCTAGTTGCCTAGTCAAGGATTCATCAATGCAATATTGGCACACAACATTTTGATACAGAACAAAAGTAAACCTTGAATTTGTAGGTTTAAAATATCTCTCTGGTGGCCAGAGTTGACCTATTTTAAGAAATGCCATTGGTTGTTGGATATAAAGTCTAAGATCATTGATAGGCTGATGCGGAATGTATTATAGGAAATAATCAGTCAGCTGGTGAGGTTAGCATAGGGCTGATGGGACCAAGTACAATGTAGTGTTCTTTCACGTTCAAGTAAATCAACTAATGTAATTGGCTGATGCACATTTTGAGACCGAGAAACAGTTTAATAGGGGTGAGCCAAACAGATATGGAGAATTTCCGAATACGATGACAAGTATTTTTTGTAATTATATGGAAAAAAGTCATTTTCAGCTGCCAGCACACATTCTCTTTCACTCAAACAATGTGAAGGGCTGTGTGTACCAAAAAAACATTGGCTAGTTCTTCTGTCTGTAAAGAAACGGGTGGGGTATCGGTTGAGCCTGCTGCAACGATTGGAGTATGAATCAGAATCCGTAGCTAGTCATTGTTGTTCTAGTTATTTCTGATGCTATTTGGTTGTTTTGTCTGTCTATTTGGCGTTGTTTAGTAAGCCTACTTTGTCTGTCAGTATAATTATTCCATTGCTGACGATGTTTGTAGTTATTTCGTGATCCAAACCCATGCTTGCTAGCTATTATTATTTATTCTGCCCCAGGCATGTTGACCGAGCGACATATCATTCGAAAATAAAATTACAAATGTAGTTTATTTTGATTATACAAATGTTGTGGCATAAGTGTCAGGAGAGATACGGTTTGCTCCTCTCGAAAGTGAAACAATATATGGGACAAGCGAATTAGCCTACCTTCATTTAAATCTGTGTCTGGAATAAATGGAGGCACTAGTAGCCAGCCATACATTAGGCTATTTATTAGCCTATTCGGTTGATAATTGAATAGGACTAAGTGAGTAAATCATGTGCATGTTCATCTGTCGGGGTCGTTAAACAATGTGGGTGAATGAATGAAGGACATGGTGGAGAAAAGTGCAAGATTATGTTATAATACTGTTATTGCATCAAATGGTTGTTTTATGCAACAGAATAGAGGATTCTTAGAACACTTTCATCTGTGTGTGTGTGTTCTACTGAGGATGGGCCTCTGGGAGCTTTAATGCTGACAGAAGATTTACCATGTCTTTGGGTGATAAACCTAACAAGACCGCATTCCATAGCACGAGTTACCGTTTCTGTACTGGGTTACCAGGGGGAGATGGCTCCAGTATTGAGTTGGGGGGGCAGACTCTGGTTTCTACACAACGAGAACAGTCTTGACCGCAGATAGCGTTTGCTGTGAATTATTAGCATCTTTCATACGAATCTTAACCTCGTGACCCATTCCATATATCTGGTGTTTGTCATGAACATCCAGGAGGATGGACTTTGCTATGAAATGCTGTGGCTTAGTCCTGCTGGTTGGGCTCTCAACAAATCACCTATGGGGGGGCTCGTTGACAAGCTCCATTACTGCAGTAATTAAATAAGAAAGTTTACTTGTTTTGAAGAGATTTACAAGTCTCTCCTTTAGATTAGAATAATTCCACGACAAGGAACATAGCAATGCGCTCTGAGTGATGGCGCAGTAATGTGCACTTGAGGTATAGGCTTTAACAGCATTTAAAGCGCACGTCCGGGTTTCTCGACCAAGAGTAAATCTGATCAAGTGTGATAAAACGGATACGATTCCGAATACGAGTATGACGAGATCGCCATACCCCTAGTTTAAAGTTAAACTGTTTCTAATGTTCACAAGTATGGCCCCAGTATGTTCCTGCTTGTCTCACACACACACACACACACACACACACACACACACACACACACACACACACCTGTGAGAGTTGACCTGCAGCATAGGTTTATAAAGCTGGGGTATCTTTCTGCAGATGAGTGGCTGTAGCGCCTCCTTCAGATGATGGTAGTTCCTCTCCAACTCCCTCTGGTACTCCTTCTGGTCTGGACCAATCAGACTCTTGTTCTTACGGAGGGCGTCTTCACACCTGTATGGAGGAGAATAGGACAGGTGTGAGCAGAGCACTGGACTTCAACATGACCTGTTGCATACAGCACAGAGAATTGGAGTCTATAATCTTGATTTACAAACAACAGTACTTTGAATTGAATAAACTTTATTGACCTCTAGAGTGGAAATTGGTACTTTACCTCTTAGTGAAGTCTTTGAAGCAGAGGCGTAGTTTGTTGTGGTGTCTGTAGAGTTTAGGGTCACTGGGGATCTCTGAAAGGAACACCTGGGCCACTTCCAGAGGTCCCTGGTTGACGGTGGTCCCCACAGACCCCTGCAGGACCATTTGCAGCATCTTGGCATCGGAGGGGTCCTGGTGGGTGGCGAAGGCCAGCTCCTGGGTCTTCTTCTGCATATCCTCTATGGCCACCTCGATGGGCATGGAGCTGATCTAACACAGGGCCAGAGAGACAGGGAAAGACGATCAAATGGAGAAAGCACACGAGAGACAATTGCTTCAATATAAAAAAAAAAAAACAGACAGAGGTATATGCCTGTTTTTCATATGAATGCATGTCAGTAAGAACAGCTGTAATGGTCACTCTACGAGATGTGTCGTGGATTTCATGCAACAGTAGCATGTGGTGCACGGTGTCAGATGACGTGCCAGTGCCTCACCTCTTCTTTGTGGATGATGTTGATGCGGGTCTTGATGTAGGGGAAGGCATGGGAGGTGGTCAGGATGGTTTTGCGCTTGAACTGATCGTGCAGATCCCCGTGCGCACGCCCGTCCAGCGTGAACGGCGTGCAGTAGACAAAGCGCCGCAGGTTGTAGTTCTTGTCGAAGTACGTGATGCGGTCCTTCATTTCATAGGTGTCAAAGTACGGCTCCACGTACGTGATCTGGACATAAGCCTGGACGCAGTAAAGAGACACAGGGACACCTGGTTAACATGTTTTACCAACATGAACCACAATACACATACATAACCAATTAATAACCAATAACCTAAATTAAATTAATATTCAAATAAGTGATTATTTGGAATCACATCTTTATCCACAAACCCTCTCCCCCACCGCCACACACACCTTATTTGGGTCCAGTTTGCACTTGTCCACTGGATTGGAGTCCTTAATGACTTCCACCTGGTCTTCTCCATAGCGCTCGCCATAAAACCCCTAAGAGATCAAACACACAGGACACACTCGGTGGTCCATCTCTCTCACAGAGTAGACAGAGACCATTTCAAACTGAGAAGAGACCATTCATTAAAGGAAAAATCCACTCAAAAACAATCTTTTGGCATTTCTTTCATTAGTCCACTGTTGATACGGTCCCAAAACGTAACGTAGCAAGTGACACTTTGCTTCTTGAAAGTCCAACATCTTGAAAACTTGACTGCTGACATGCAAAACATTTCGGGACCATTATCAACAGTGGACGAATGAAAAAAATACCAAACGATAGTTTTTGAGACACACTCCTCCAAACTGCCATTTACCTCAAGTCGGTGTGAGATCTCTGCTAGCTTGGTGATGGCAGGCTCTTTGTACACAAACTCCTGCTCGTCCAAGTCCCCAAATTTAGAGCCGTAAAACCCAACTCTAAAGTAAGTACCAAACATTCTCTTCCCATCCTGTGAGACAGAAAACATGTTTCACATGTGCAAATGTAAAATATAAGCACATGCATGTTACTTGAACAAAAACATGTTGCTTTTACACAGAATGTCATCAGAAGTGTAAGGATAAAGCACGGTAGTAACCCCGTGGATAGTGACAGTCTGATTATGTCTTAGCCAGACTATTGATACATTAGCTGAAATCCATCCAACTCAGTGAAACCATCAAGTTCAAGTTCTCATCATCAGCAAACACTTCAATTGCAACACCAAATATAAACACAGACCAAAGACCTTCAGCATAATAGATACCGTTATTAGGCTAGTGTAAATGTTTGAATAAATGAACAACTTTCAGAGGCTCTATCAATGACCATGTTGACCAATGATGTGTTATTGCTGATCAGATTGGAATATGTGCAATGACCTAGAAACAGTATGTATTTCAATGTGTTGTGTTGACATGTGAATAGTTAGATACTACTGCACTGTTGGGAGCTAGGAACACAAGCATTTCGCTACACCCGCAATAACATCTGCTAAATATGTGTGTGTGACCAATAACATTTGATTTGAGTACATGTGTAAAAAGTCTGCCACTGTCTAAGGTCCCGATGGCCCGGTACCAAAGCGTTTAAACTGGCAGATGAATGAGGATGGACAGAGCGAAATGAAATGAACAAGGCGCTGGTCAAGCAGAGAGCTCTGTAGTTTTTCAGGAAGGAGTGGAGCAGCTAAGGAAACGTGTGTGTGTGTGTGTCGGTGTGGTATGTGTGTGTGTGCGACGTGTGTGAAGAGGGGGAGGAGTATATATGTGGCTGTACAGAAACCGGTCAAGAGCCAAATCTGATCGAGCTCCCAGTACTGCTCCTATTGGTTGCATTGAACAATTATTTTTATTTACTTCGTCTTGGCATTATATATACAGTTGAAGTCAGAAGTTTACATACATTTAGATTGTCATTAAAGTCCTTAAAACTCGTTTTTCAACCACTCCACAAAATGTATTGTTAACAAACTATAGTTTTGGCAAGTCGGTTAGGACATCTACTTTGTGCATGACACAAGTAATTTTTCCAACAACGGTTTCCAGACAGATTATTTCACTTATAATTCATCGTATCACAATTCCAGTGGGTCAGAAGTTGACTGTGCCTTTAAACAGCGTGGAAAATTCCAGAAAATGATGACATGGCTTTAGAAGCTTCTGATAGGCTAATTGACATCAGTTGAGTCAATTGGAGGTGTACCTGTGGATGTATTTCAAGGCCTACCTTCAAACTCAGTGCCTCTTTGCTTGACATCATGGGAAAATCAAAAGATATCAGCCAAGACCTCAGAAAAACATTGTAGACCTCCACAAGTCTGGTTCATCCTTGGGAGCAATTTCCAAACACTTGAAGGTACCATATTCATCTGTACAAACAATAGTATGCAAGTATAAACAGACGCGTTCTGTCTCCTAGAGATTAATGTACTTTGCTGCGAAAAGTGCAAATTAATCCCAGAACAACAGCAAAGGACCTTGTGAAGATGCTGTAGGAAACAGGTACAAAAGTATCTATATCCACAGTAAAACGAGTCCTATATCGACATAACCTGAAAGGCTGCTCAGCAAGGAAGAAGCCACTGCTCCAAACCAGCCATAAAACAGCCAGACTACGGTTTGCAACTGCACATGGGGACACAGATCGTACTTTTGGAGAAATGTCCTCTGGTCTGATGAAACAAATATAGAACTGTTTGGCCATAATGACCATCGTTATGTTTGGAGGAAAAAGGGGGAGGCTTGCAAGCCGAAAAACACCATCTCAACCGTGAAGCACGGGGGTGGCAGCATCATGTTGTGGGGGTGCTTTGCTGCATGAAGGACTGGTGCACTTCACAAAATAGATGGCATCATGAGGATGGAAAATGATGTGGATATATTGAAGCAACATCTCAAGACATCAGTCAGGTAGTTAAAGCTTGGTGGCAAATGGTCTTCCAAATAGACAATGACCCCAAGCATACTTCCAAAGTTGTGGCAAAATGGCTTAAGGACAACAAAGTCAAGGTATTGGAATGGCCATCACAAAGCCCTGACCTCAATCCTATGAAAAATTTGTGGGCAGAACTGAAAAACGTGTGGGAGCAAGGAGGCCTACAAACCTGACTCAGTTACACCAGCTCTGTCAGGAGGAACACCAACTTATTGTGGGAAGCTTGTGGAAGGCTACCCGAAACGTTTGACCCAAGTTAAACAATTTCACTTCTTAGGGAGCGGCTCCCGAGGTGACTGTTTTGGAGAGTCTGGCATGCCCAAAGTAAAATGCCTCCCACTCAGGCCCAGAAAATAGGATATGCACATAATTAGTACTATTGGATAGGAAACACTCTGAAGTTTCTAAAAGTGTTAACATAAAGTCTGTGAGTATCGTCCAATTTATAATACGGTTGAAATATTATAGTAAATATACATAAGTGTTCCTAAGGATACATTATCAATGATGTTTGATTGTTCTTGGACAAGTGTATAGGTATAGGTTGAATGTGTTCTCTTCACGGTTCAATGGGCGAGTGGACGCTGTATTTTATGAACATAACGCGCCAACCAAACAGAGAATTATGGATATAATAAATGACTTTTTCTAACAAAAGAACCATTGGATGTCTTCGTTGGACACTTGGGAAGCCCTCAGCAAAAGTTATTCAAAAGGTAAGGGATTTGTTTTTGCTGTGAAATGTGTTTTGTGTGAACCGCAATGGTTTATGAATTTATGCTAATGGAAAAATATTGGAGGTGCTACCCTCAAACAATCAAATGTTGTGCTTTCGCCGTGAAGCCTTTTTGAAATCTGACAACGCTGTGATATTGCCAAGAAGCAGAGCTTTTGATGACTATGCAACACTTGTATATTGATGAATGTTTAATAATTCAACTTTTGGATTTTGAATTTGGCGCCTTGCATTTCACCGGGTAGTGTCGGGAGTGGGGCGCTAGCGCACCACCACTCCGTAAGTAGTTAAAGACAATGCTACCAAATACTAATTGAGTGTATGTAAACTTTTGACCCACTGGGAATGTGACGAAAGAAACAAAAGCTGAAATAAATCTCTACTATTATTCTGACATTTCACATTCTTAAAATAAAGTGGTGATCCTAACTGACCTAAGACAGGGAATTTGAACTAGGATTTAATGTCAGTAATTGTGAAATATTTAAACTCAGTTTATTTGGCTAAGGTGTATGTAAACTTCCGACTTCAACTGTAGGTATATAGTACAGAGTGAAATACATAGCATATTTTCCTGTGATCAGTTGCTCTGCCATTTGGCTCAGTGGTTGTTTGTCAGTGGTTCATTGCATTACAGTCCCCTTCAAAAAGTAACAGAAATAAAGTAATCCTCAAACTAGAAACTTACCACAACACACAATAAGTAAAGTGGGAAGGGTCGGCATGGCAACCAGGGAAATCAAAAGGAGCAAACAAGAACACATTTTAATCAGGATTCCAGGTAATTCACTAGAGAAACTAAACAAGAACAACAAGAACACCACAAGAACAACACAAACCAAGGCAAATAGAATAGACAGCAACCACCAATACCAAAACAAAACACGACACGAAACATGCAGAGAAAGAGCGAGTGAAGTAAAGGGAGGTGAAAGAAGAGAGAGAAAGGAGAGCAAAAAAAAGAATGCATTCATGGTGGTGATGGAGTTCCACAGTCCCTGGAAACATTCAGGGAGCTGTACTCCCAGTCCTTAAGTCCCCTCCCTCAGGAGAAAAAGGAGTGTTCTGTCTGTCATGCAACACACCAGGTTAATACCAGGTAATACAACAACAGTAGTATGAATGAAGGAACTCAGGGGTCGATTTAGTTTGTCTTTTTCCAAATAAAAAGGGAGACAAATTTACTTTGAGGTGGGACAAATCTAACAATCCAGTCCAAAATCCTTTGACTTGCACCCTCTTGAAATTCAACGTTTCTTAACCAAATGTGGATCCAGTTGGTACTGCATATGGCAAACGCAAGTTTGCAATAGTTTGTGGTTAATTTGTTTGTCAGAGCATTCTATTACAAAAGGGCTCTGGTTTGTGGGAGTGTGTATTGAGAGAACAACCTGGGGGAGTGTATCCTTTGCATGAATATCTGACTAAAATCGAACCCTGTGGCTGTAGATGAGATGAGTCGTGACAGCAGGCGAGCGAGCAACAGACCAGATGTTGATGCTCGACCAGACCAGACAGTTTGTTGTTGATGAGAGACGGTCTGACAAGGCAGGGGTGCAGCTAGGTGAAGCACTTATTCACCAAGACTTGCCATTAGTGTCACACTGGGGCTCCCATGCACGGCCTGCCAAAACGGTCACGTTAAAACAACCTCTTCCTCAGACAGAGCAGAAGAGGAAAGGAGAATGAGGAGGAAGAGGAGGAGGGTTGCTGCCCGTAACATGGCATCAGCAGTCCCACAGTTGGTTGGACGGAGGGACAAACGGACAGCACCTAGTCTAGGTAGATGTTAATGATTGTACAGTATAGTAACACAGCAGCAGAGAGCAACAAAACTAGCAAATAATAAATATGAAGTAGAGACAAAAAGTAAATGAGCAGGCCAAGAAGGAACCATTAGGACCTACCTCCCAGCCAGTGCTCTGTGGTGACAAAGTAAAATACAATATGAACACGTTTACAGTCACGTTGGTACACTGCAGTGACTGTCGGTCTGAGAGTGTACATATTTGGCATGCTCTTTCCTGCATGCCTCCAACAGACAATAGGAGCATGGACCCACCAGTACAATGCCCTAACACACACATGGCACAGTACAGTCACAGTACGTGTTTCTCTGTCCCAGAATCACAGACATGCACGCGTTACATCTACAGACAGGCAGTCCTAAACGACCTCCACACAGAGGTGGGGCACGTAACAGTCCTGTCTGTCTGTTCTCTATACCTACAGTATGTGTAGGGCAAGAGCTAGATAAAGCATGTGGATTTACCTGGTGCACGATTTTGCCAAACGCTTCCTGTAGTTTACCATGTATGGTGGCCAACTTCTTGGCGTCCCGGTTGGCCTCGTGGATGGGGATCAGGACCTTGTACACCTCGTTCACCGCCTCGTACATACCAGCCTGGGAAAAGGTATTGAAAGTATTGAGGTGCGCTTGATTTAGCTTGGGGCTTGCACTTTTGGGACTATTCCATTGGTTCCACTATACCGGGCAAAAACAATCAAGTGCATCTTAAGTATTTGACATAAGTATTTGACCCAGGTCTGGTTATGTGAAGTATTTATTCCTATGAGTGGTTAAATTAAGCCTGGACAACGCTCCATGTGTCATAGATAGACCAGAGGCAGTCCATAGCTGATCTTAAGCAGTAGTTCTTTCTCTGAGTCTCACCAGGGAGAAGGAGGAAGCAGCCTGATCCAGCAGCCCCACTAGGCCAGCCTCAGTGAAGTATTTCCCCGAGCAGATACCCTCCTCATCGGGAGACACCACATCGTCAGACACTGCAGACTCCTCCAGCACGTTGGAAGAGACGTTCTGAAACGGAGAAAGACGAGTCACACATGGTCACTCATTATTTATACACAGACATAATACTCTAATGGCTTCATCATGGTATTACATTTTCTTTACAACATGTTACTCTGTATATTCAGTTGATAAATTGAGTCAGTTGGGATGGCACTGAGCTAGGACTAAACCATATCTCTCCAGGATGATTGCCTGGTCAAAACAAAGTAGTCAAATCTACACAGTCCTGAAATAGTATCTTCCCTTGTCCTCACCTGGAAGGTGACACAGCCCACCGGCAGGTACTTGCGGTCCTCCAGCATGCTGAGGTATTCTGCCACCAGAGCCGCGCTGTGCACCAGACACTGGGCTGCCTCCGCATGATTGGTCCTCTCAGAGTGTTTACCCGCCATGTTCTGCATCCATGTCAGACGCAGGTCTGGAGACGTCTGGTAACCCTTAGCGATCCTGGACACAGACGCAGCAACGCCTTGAAGGAAAGCTCAATGTGTGTGTGTGTGTGTGTGTGTTCCATACCTGTACATGAGGTCTATGAGCATCTCTGGGTCCTCCTGGTGCTCCTTCATCTTGACTGTATCAGACAGGATCATGTGCAGGTTGAACACTAGATCCTGGACCTAAAGTACACACAAAGATAGAAACATGAAGCACGGGTAATAAGGTATTCCCTTTCCTGTCAGCCATTTTCTGATGACATTTTAATCTTTTTTTTTTTTATTGTGTTGTATATTGAAGCACTTTTATATATTGAACAAGAAGTTCCACTGCTTTGTACTACAATAACTGAAAGGGTTAAATGTCAGTAAGTCCGTACTAATCTTTTGACATCCAGCATGTCTGCTGCGGTTACCTGGTCAGGGAAGGTGGTCTCCCGGAGTTCCAGGTCTTCCTCGCCGTAGGTCAAGATGGTCTTCAGGGAACGTCGGAGGAATTCCTCGTTGAAGTTCTGAGACGTTCCCACCAGGGAGGACAGGGACATGGTCGCCTGCATCTTCACCCGAGCAAAATTCTACAAAAGGAACAGGGCCAGTCAGAGAAACGGCAAGAACATAGAACACCTACATGGACATGGAACCTGTCCTGAAAAGGAGGAACATATGTTACATGTGGAATATGTACAAGACGTGCAATCCTTCTGCTGTGTTTCATCAATAATGAATAAATGACCCCTAAAGGGATCAATAGTTGTATTGAAAATTGGTTAAGTAGCTGGCAGGTAGACACTACTTTTATGTGTCCGTGTTTGCTGTGCGGTGTCCTGACGTTGTACTTACGTTGCCAATCTCAAAGTTCTGCCTCATGAGCAGGTAGAGCGAAGCAGAGGCATGGGATCTGATGGTGCCAATACTGCTGCTACAGTTCCTCAGTAAACGCAGACACAGGTCAGCACACTGCTCTGTCTCCTCCTCGAACAGCAGCTCTGGGAACTACACACACTCACACACAGAAATGTACCTCCGTATGAAACAGGACAGACACACAGAGATAAACTGACAATACTATTACAGTATGCAGACGTCTTACAAATTGACTTCACAAAATCTCTTAAAGTGCAACTCCTCGATGGAAAATATCGACACGATTGTAGACAGGAAGTCAATTCTGACCTTGGAGACGAGAGCCCTCTGTGTAGCAAAGCAGTGCTGGAGGTAGAGGGCACTCTGGTTACAGGCCATGCTATGGAGCAGCACCTTCAACATTCCGCCCAGGATACTCTCCTTCGACTCAGTCACAGACACCGTCTAGGATGCACAAATACCGTCATTGCAAATAAGAATTTGCTCTTAATTGACTTGCCTAGTTAAATAAAAGGTTAAATAAAACAAATAAAAAAATGCATATCACAATCAATCAAGACATTTGTATTATCCCCAGAGGGAAATTATATCTGCAGTGCTGCTCGTGGAAATGTAGTTTCTCTATACCTGGATGATGATCTCCAGAGTGTCCAGAATGATCAGGTTGGCCTCCGTTGCCAGGTTACCGTCAATAAGTGCTTCGTGCTCCAGCTCTGCTCGGGTCCTGTCACAGGAAACAGGACGTGACAGACACTCTCCAAAATGGCCGCCGGCCAGCTCCATATTCATGGGGTCCCCTTGAATGCCACAGCAGTCATCATGCCTGTCCGTCACATTCAAGCCATCGCACACAGACAGGAGTTGTTCCATGTGCAACATACTGTAAGGGGTTTGGTGTATGGAGGGGTTGAAGAGTAGGATGATGGTGGTGGGGGGGGTTATGACATGTTTTGTTACAGTTGATGAGTTACACACCTAACTACTAAAGGCTCCTGGGTTTGGGTTGGACTCTCTGGGCTGTGTAGTAGGATGCCGTCTCTAAACCTGCACGACACAGGACTCACACAGTACGCCACAGAGTCCAGAGCACACAGTAGCTACGTGTATATTAATTTGGGGACAGGTCAAAAAGCATTAAACATTTATGGCAATTTAGCTAGCTAGCTTGCTGTTGCTAGCTCATTTGTCCTGGGATATAAACATTGGGTTGTTATTTTACCTGAAATGCACAAGGTCCTCTACTCCGATAATTAATCCACAGATAAAAGGGTAAACCAAATTAGGTTCTCATCATCTCTCTGGCTTCTTTTTCGTCTTGGGACTTTAGGGTGCATAACTAAAACCGACTGGAGTGTGGACCTCAGTTCATCTTTCAATCACCCACGTGGGTATATGCTCTTAAAAACCAACGAGGAGATGGGAGAGGCCGGACTTGCAGCGTGTTGATCGACACAAATAGAACCAATTTCTATTTTAGCACCTGGCCACGCAGACGCTCGCGAGCAGTGTGGGTGCAATGATTGAATAACATGTATATTTTGCAATGCTTGCGCACGCGACGCGAGTGGCGTGGTCAGCATGTTAGGCAGCAGAGGTAAGACAGGAGGAAGGTTAGGGGGGCACTGGTTGGATGGAGAGCGGTAGGGGTAGAGAGGCCACACCAATAGAAGATGTGATTTCTATGAAAGTGCTTATCCGTTTTTTTTTGTTGACTAATGGACATTCAGTATTACAAAACGGATCTAATTGGCAAGTACACATACTGTGCAAATTGTCACACGCTAAATCAACCAATTGAGAACCTACCAGTTGCGACAGAATCACATTGATTTCACCCATCTAAACCCAGAACAGGGAATAGACACACATCAGTCAGAACCCAAATGAGCACTGCACACTGGTTAAAGGACCAGCAGTCCCACTGCAGGCGCCAGACAGACATAAACACCCCAAGCACCGTTACAGGAGAGTTTAGGGGTCAGAGGTCACGGTTCAGAGGTAATGAGTCAGGTCACCAAAGCAGCAGGAGGAACTCAAAGCACTGCAGCACACTGACTCCAGGGGGACCATTCAATACAATACCTGAGTGATCTGTGGCTCCTACACAGAGGCACAGTGAGACACGAGAGAACATTCGGAGGAATGAGTTCACAGATGGGACAGAGGAAAAGACGCATGTGCCTTACAGGTGTTTTAAACACTGAGCATCTAAAAACAATAGGATAGGGTCTATCAGCATGTATTCTTCTGTTGTAGCATCAGGAATTCAACCCATATTGCTCAGTGTGGGCTTGTTCAGTTCAAACTAGATTCTTGTTTCTTTTAAGAAGCCCACTATAGGGCCTGAGTGGATTGTGAGATGGCGATGTGTGCGTGCATCTCTCTCTGTGTGTGTGTGTGTGTGTGTGTGTGTGTGTGTGTGTAAAAAGCGTAAGCATACTTGTCCATCCTCTCGCTGTGCTGGCGCCAGTGTGTCATGTCTTTCCTCCAGCGCAGGTTTTCCTGGCTGCCGAAGGCACTGCCTGACGGACTCCTTTCT
>QNTS01000496.1:560451-573289 GCA_003317085.1 Hucho hucho | reverse complement strand
ATTTGAGTCAATTGGAGGTGTACCTGTGGATGTATTTCAAGGCCTACCTTCAAACTCAGTGCCTCTTTGCTTGACATCATGGGAAAATCAAAAGAAATCAGCCAAGACCTCAGAAAAAAAATTGTAGACCTCCACAAGTCTGGTTCATCCTTGGGAGCAATTTCCAAACGCCTGAAGGTACCACGTTCATCTGTACAAACAATAGTACGCAAGTATAAACACCATGGGACCACGCAGCCGTCATACCGCTCAGGAAGGAGACGCGTTCTGTCTCCTAGAGATGAACGTACTTTGGTGCGAAAAGTGCAAATCAATCCCAGAACAACAGCAAAGGACCTTGTGAAGATGCTGGAGGAAACAGGTACAAAAGTATCTATATCCACAGTAAAACGAGTCCTATATCGACATAACCTGAAAGGCCGCTCAGCAAGGAAGAAGCCACTGCTCCAAAACCGCCATAAAAAAGCCAGACTACGGTTTGCAACTGCACATGGGGACAAAGATCGTACTTTTTGGAGAAATGTCCTCTGGTCTGATGAAACAAAAATAGAACTGTTTGGCCATAATGACCATCGTTATGTTTGGAGGAAAAAGGGGGAGGCTTGCAAGCCGAAGAACACCATCCCAACCGTGAAGCACGGGGGTGGCAGCATCATGTTGTGGGGGTGCTTTGCTGCAGGAGGGACTGGTGCACTTCACAAAATAGATGGCATCATGAGGCAGGAAAATTATGTGTATATATTGAAGCAACATCTCAAGACATCAGTCAGGAAGTTAAAGCTTGGTCGCAAATGGGTCTTCCAAATGGACAATGACCCCAAGCATTCTTCCAAAGTTGTGTCAAAATGTCTTAAGGACAACAAAGTCAAGATATTGGAGTGGCCATCACAAAGCCCTGACCTCAATCCCATAGAAATTTTGTGGGCAGAACTGAAAAAGCGTGTGCGAGCAAGGAGGCCTACAAACCTGACTCAGTTACACCAGCTCTGCCAGGAGGAATGGGCCAAAACTCACCCAATTCACCCACGTTTGACCCAAGTTAAACAATTTAAAGGCAATGCTACCAAATACTAATTAAGTGTATGTAAACTTCTGACCCACTGGGAATGTGATGAAAGAAATAGATGATGAAATAAATAATTCTCTCTTCTATTATTCTGACATTTCACATTCTTAAAATAAAAGTGGTGTTCCTAACTGATCTAAGACAGGGGATTTTTACTAGGATTAAACTGAGTTTAAATGTATTTGGCTAAGGTGTATGTAAACTTCCGACTTCAACTGTACATACACCGATTTGAAAACCAACTCATAAGAGCCTGGGAAGTACAAATTCATAGAACCTTTTGAAATAAGTTATTTCCACCCAGTCTTATCCAGGCACGAAATACTGGACTGTCAAGTGAGGCAATACACTTGACGTGCTTCTACAGAATTGAGGCATTACTACAATAGATCTAAGTGCAACACGCGCATGCTTTTTCTGTGCTCCAAGTGCGACGTTACCTTGTACTCAAAGCAGGAGACACAGAGGTAGAGCATGTCCAGCAGACGGTTGAGCTGGAAGACAGACAGGTCAGTGAACCACTTCTGTAGTACACAGTCATCTGCATTCTTCAGAACCCACAGCAGACAGATCAACAGACTGCGACTGGACTCTGCTGAGAAGGTACTGTGCGGACGACTGGCCTGGGGAGAGAGGGGAAGAGACCAAGGGGAAAAAGGTGAGCAAAACAGAGAGTTTTGAAAGTAAAGAGGTAGAAAGCGGGAACGAGAGAGACTCCGGAAGAAAAGGTGAGCTAAAAACAGGAAAACAAACAGATGGAGAGAAAGAGACTCCGGAAGAAAAGACAGAGGTAATAAGCGAGGAAAGGATAGAGAGAGAGAGAGAACAGGAAGTGTAGTTGCCTGTGGGTTGAGCAGGAAGCTGCTGGGACGGGACATTGGAGTTGAGGTCCCTGCTATCGCCATGGCAACAGTCTGACTGATCATGCTGTTGCCGTCCTCTACAGACTCATCCCACACGGCCCCATCTGCAGACCCCTGAGCTCCCCCAGGGCGGCCCCACTGGATATGGGACTCTACAGAAATGAGGGGGGGAGAGGAGAGAAACCAATCAGGATCAACAAGCACAAAACAAAATCAGTCGGGACTAGCACATCAGAGTTACAGACATTGTTTAATGTGCTTTTCCTGAGCAGCACCAGAACCAGTGGGATGCCCAAAGATCTAAAGCCACCTGATAGTCCTTTTATCTAATCACACAGCCATTCAAGTATGGATAAACTCCACATATCTACAGACTCAGAATACTCCTGAAAGTTTGGGACACGGAAGGCTAAATGTAGAATTTAGACCCACCTGTGAAGTCGTGCAGCTGGGGCAGCGTGTCCATGATGATGCCAATGAGTGGCAGGTAGAGCATGGCGACACGGGCCTTGACCTCAGGGTCAGCGTAGCGGGGGTCGGAGTCATGGCTGGACAGCAGGTTATGGACCACACTGACCACCTTCTTATGTAAGCCAAACATCCTACAGGATAGGGAGGGAGAAAGACAGAGGTAGTTGTTTTTTTGGTTTATTTGGATAGGGACAAGTCCAAACAAATAGGCCAAACAATTACCTGATGCATTGCATTATAGTGTTTCTAGCATACGCAAATTTTAAACAATTGTTTTGTCATTCTTGACCCAAAAACCTATGGAAACAAAAGACCGCGTGAGGTATCAAATCAAATGTTATTGGTCACATACACATGATTAGCAGATGTTAATGCGAGTGTAGCGAAATGCTTGGCATCTAGTACCGACAATGCAGTTATATCTAACAAGTAATCTAACAAATTCACAACAACAACCTTATACACACAAATGTAAAGGGATGAATAAGAATATGTACATATAAATATATGGATGAGATGGCCGTGCGGCATAGGGAAGATGCAGCCGATGGTATAGAATACTACATATGAGATGAGTAATGTAGGATATGTAAACATTATTAAAGTGGCGTAATTTAAAGTGACTAGTGATACCTTTATTAAGTCTCATCGTTGTTGGTAATCAGGCCTACCACTGTAGTGTCGTCTGCAAACTTGATGATTAAGTTGGAAGCATGCATGGCCACGCAGTCATGGGTGAACAGGGAGTACAGGAGAGGGCTGAGAACGCACCCTTGTGGGAACCCAGTGTTGAGGATCAGTGAAGTGGATTACCTGGTAGTGTCGGGAGTGCGCCCCACCGCTCCCTAAGAAGTTAACACGTTTAAATGTTTTACTCAGGTCGGCCACGGAGAAGGAGAGCCCACAGGCTTTGGTAGCGGGCCGTGGCAGTGGCACTGTATTGTCCTCAAAGTGAGCAAAGACGTTTGGGAGCAAGATGTCCGCGACGGGGCTGGTTTTCTTTTTGTAATACGTGATTGACTGTAGACCCTGCCACATACGTCTCGTGTTTGAGACGTTGAATTGCGACTCCACTTTGTCTCTATACTGACGCTTTGCTTGCCTTGCGGAAGGAATAGCTGCACTGTTTGTTTTCGGTCATGTTTCCAGTCGCCTTGCCATGAATTAAAGCGGTGGTTAGCGATTTCAGTTCTGCGCGAATGCTGCCATCAATCCACGGTTTCTGGTTAGGAAAGGTTTTAATAGTCACAGTGTGCAGGACCTCTCCGATGCACTTGCTAATAAACTCGCTCACCGAGTCAGCGTATACATCAATGTTTTTGTCTGAAGCTATCCGGAACATATCCCAGTCCACGTGATCGAAGCAATCTTGAAGCGTGGAATCCGATTGGTCAGACCAGCGTTGTAAAGACCTGAGCATGGGCGTTTCCTGTTTTAGTTTCTGTCTATAGGCTGGGAGCAACAAAATGGAGTCGTGGTCAGGTTTGCTAAAGGCAGGGCGGGGGAGGGCTTTGTATGCATCGCGGAAGTTAGAGTAGCAATGATCCAGATTGCTCTTAGCTCATGTAGGGCATTCGATATGCTGATATAATTTAGGAAGTATTGTTCTCAGGTTAGCTTTGTTAAAATCCCCAGCTACAAGAAATGCAGCCTCAGGACATATGGTTTCCAGTTTACAAAGAGTCCAGTGAAGTTCTTTCAGGGTCGTCAAGGTACAGTTGAAGTCGGAAGTCCACATACACTTAGGTTGGAGTCATTAAAACTCCCTTTTCAACCTCTCCACACATTTCTTGTTAACAAACTATAGTTTTGGCAAGTCGGTTAGGACATCTACTTTGTGCATGACACAAGTCATTTTTCCAACAAATTATTTCACTTATAATTCACTGTATTTACATACACTAAGTTGACTGTGCCTTTAAACAGCTTGGAAAATTCCAGAAAATTATGTCATGGCTTTAGAAGCTTCTCATAGGCTAATTTACATCATTTGAGTCAATTGGAGGTGTACCTGTGGATGTATTTCAAGGCCTACCTTCAAACTCAGTGCCTCTTTTCTTGACATCATGGGAAAATCAAAAGATATCAGCCAAGACCTCAGAAAAAAAATTGTAGACCTCCACAAGTCTGGTTCATCCTTCGGAGCAATTTCCAAACGCCTGAAGGTACCACGTTCATTTGTACAAACTGTAGTACGCAAGTATAAACACCATGGGACCACGCAGCCGTCATGCCGCTCAGGAAGGAGACGCGTTCTGTCTCCTAGAGATGAACGTACTTTGGTGCAAAAAGTGCAAATCAATCCCAGAACAGCAGCAATGGACCTTGTGAAGATGCCGGAGGAAACAGGTATAAAAGTATCTATATCCACAGAGTCCTATATTGACATAACCTGAAAGGCCGCTCAGCAAGGAAGAAGCCACTGCTCCAAAACCGCCATAACAAAGCCAGACTACGGTTTGCAACTGCACATGGGGACAAAGATCGCACATTTTGGAGAAATGTCCTCTGGTCTAATGAAACAAAAATAGAACTGTTTGGCCATAATGACCATCGTTATGTTTGGAGGAAAAAGGGGGAGGCCTGCAAGCCGAAGAACACCATCCCAACGGTGAAGCACGGGGGTAGCAGCATCATGTTGTGGGGGTGCTTTGCTGCAGGAGGGACTGGTGCACTTCACAAAATAGATGGCATCATGAGGCAGGAAAATTATGTGTATATTTTGAAGCAACATCTCAAGACATCAGTCAGGAAGTTAAAGCTTGGTCACAAATGGGTCTTCCAAATGGACAATGACCCCAAGCATACTTCCAAAGTTGTGTCAAAATGTCGCTAGCGGCCCGCTCCCGACACTACCCGGTGAAATTCTCTCTACTATTATTCGGACATTTCACATTCTTAAAATAAAGTGGTGATCCTAACTGACCTAAGACAGGGAATTTTTACTAGGATTAACTACTTAGGGAGCTAGCGCCCGACACTACCACTCCCGACACTACCCGGTGAAATGCAAGGCGCCAAATTCAAAATCCAAAAGTTGAATTATTAAACATTCATCAATATACAAGTGTTGCATAGTCATCAAAAGCTCTGCTTCTTGGCAATATCACAGCGTTGTCAGATTTCAAAAAGGCTTTACGGCGAAAGCACAACATTTGATTGTTTGAGGGTAGCCCCTCTCATATTTTATGCATTAGCATAAATCCATAACCAAAGCAGGTCTCATAAAACACATTCAAATCACTAGTATAAAATCCCTTAACTTTCAAAGAACTTCTGCTGAGGGCTTGCCTTCACAGGTTGCTTCTGTAGGTTACCAAGAAAACAATCTTTTTCAGTAAATAATATAGGTATTTAGAGGCAAACCAACCGCGCAATACAAGTATTTTATGTCGCAGGTGAGCGGGTAACTTGGCACTTCTCTTGTGCAAGTTGGATATGGATATGTGAACAGGTTCTTGTTAGTTTGTAGTAACTATTACATAGGAATCCTTGTGTTATGTATATTTACTATAATATTTAAACCGGATTATAAACTGGACGATAGGAAAGGAAAAAACCACAGCGCGCACGAGCCCGTGAACGCGCCTCCTCTTCTGTTTACATCTGGTGACTAGTTCGAAATTCTTCTTCTATTACCATCCAGAGCAACCTAACATCACCAAACACTGTCTAGAGACTGTTGACATCCAGTGGAAGCAATAGGTACTGCAATCTAACTCCCATATATGGCTGTTTTCCATAGGGAGGGGTTCAAAATGAGGCAATGTGTTAAAAACACTTTTTCCAGGACAGAAATTCCTCGAGTTTTCGCCTGCTATATCAGTTCTGCTATACTCACAGACAATATTTTAACACTCTTAGAAACTTCAGTGTGTTTCCTATCCAATAGTACTAATTATGTGCATATCCTAGTTTCTGGGCCTGAGAGGCAGGCCTTTTACTTTGGGCACGCCAGACTCTCCAAAACCGACACCTCAGCTGCCGCTCCCTAATTAGTTAAATGTCAGGAATTGTGAAAAACTTAGTTTAAATGTATTTGGCTAAGGTGCATGTAAACCTCAACTGTATCTGCTTGGGGGGAGGGGAAACACACAGCTGTGATTCTCTTGGTAGATAATGCGGTCGTCATTTGATTGTAAGGAATTCTAGGTCAGGTGAACAAAAGGACTTGAGTTCCTGTATGTTGTTGTGATTACACCATGAGTTGTTAATCATAAGGAATACACCCCCGCACCCATGACCAGCTCGGAAATCAGATTGCATAGTGGAGAAGGTACGGTGGGATTCGAAATGGTCGGTGATCTGTTTATTAACTTGGCTTTCGAAGATTTTAGAAAGGCAGGGCAGGATGGATATAGGTCTATAACAGTTTGGGTCTTTGGAGATCTTTGGGGATCGATACGAAAGAGAGGTTGAATAGGCTTGTAATAGGGGTTGCAAAGATTTCTGCGGATAATTTAAGAAAGAGAGGGTCCAGATTGTCTAGCCCAGCTGATTTGTAGGGATCCAGATTTTGCAGCTCTATCAGAACATCAGCTGTTTGGATTTGGGTGAAGGAGAAGCGGGGTGGTTTGGGCAAGTTGCTGCAGGGGGTGCTGAGGTGTTGGCCGGGGTAGGGGTAGCCAGGTGGAAAGAATGGCCAGCCGTGGATTTTTTGTTGTTGAAATTATCGATTATCGTAGATTTATTGGTGGTGACAGTGTTTCCTATCCTCAGTGCAGTGGGCAGCTGGGAGGAGGTGCTCTTATTCTCCATGGACTTTACAGTTTCCCAAAACTTTTTGGAATTAGTGCTACAGGAAGCAAATTTCTGTTTGAAAAAGCTAGCCTTAGCTTTCCTAACTGACTGAGTATATTGGTTCCTGACTTCCCTGAAGAGTTGCATATCGCGGGGGCTATTCGATGCTAATGCAGAACGCCACAGGATGTTTTGTGCTGGTCAAGGGCAGTCAAGTCTGGGGTGTTCTTAGTTCTACATTTTTTGAACGGCGCATGCTTGTTTAAGATGGAGAGGAAAGCAGTTTAAGAGCAACCAGGCATCCTCTACTGATGGGATGAGGTCAATATCCTTCCAGGATACCCAGGCCAGGTCTGTTAGAAAGGCTTGCTCGCTGAAGTGTTTTAGGGAGCGTTTGACAGTGATGAGGGGTGGTCGTTTGACCGCGGACACATTACGCACGCAGGCAATGAGTCAGTGATCACTGAGATCCTGGTTGAAGACAGCAGAGGTGTATTTAGAGGGCAAGTTGGTCAGGATGATATATCTAAGTGGGTGCCCATAGTTACAGATTTAGGATTGTACCTGGTAGGTTCCTTGATCATTTGTGTGAGATTGAGGGCATCCATCTTAGATTGTAGGACGGCCGGGGTGTTAAGCATGTCCCAATTAATCCAATGGCATCGGAGTATACCACCTCAGTCATCGGCATCATCAATAAGTGCATCGACGACGTCGTCCCCACAGTGGCCGTACGTACATATCACAACCAGAAGCCATGGATTCAGGCAACATCTGCATCGAGCTAAAAGCTAGAGCTGCCGCTTTCAAGGAGCGGGACACTAATCTGGACGCTTATAAGAAATCCTGCTATACCATCCTGCTATGCCCTCATAAGAACTATCAAACAAGCAAAGCGGGTTAAGATCGAATCCTACTAGACCAGCGCTGACGCTCGTCGGATGTGGCAGGGCTTGAAAACTATTACGGACTACAAAGGGAAACCCAGACGCGAGCTGCCCAATGACGCGAGCCTACAAGATGAGCTAAAGGCCTTTTATATTAGCTTCGAGACAAGCAACACTGAAGCATGCACAAGAGCAGATGTTTTGGATGACTGTGTGATAACGCTCTCGGTAGTCGATGTGAGCAAGAACTTTAAACAAGTCAACATTCACAAAGCTGCGGGGCCAGACGGAATAACAGGACGTGTACTCAAAGCATGCGCGGAGCAACTGGCAAGTGTCTTCACTGACATTTTCAACCTCTCCCTGACCAAGTCTGTAATACCTACATGTTTTAAGCAGACCACCATAGTCCCTGTGCCCAAGGAAGCTTAGGTAACTTGCCTAAATGATTTCCACCCCGTGGCACTTACGTCAGTAGCCATGAAGTGGCTCACATCAACAACATCCTCCCGGATACCCTAGACGCACTCCAATATGCATACCGCCCCAACAGATCCACAGATGACGCAATCTCAATCGCACTCCACACTGGCCTTTCCCACATGGTCAAAAGGAACACTTATGTGAGAATGCTGTTCATTGACTACAGCTCAGTGCTCAACACCACAGTGCCCACAAAGCTCATCACTAAGCTAAGGACATTGGGACTAAACACCTCCCTCTGCAACTGGATCCTAGACTTCCTAAAACGGGCCTCCCCCAGGTGGTAAGGGTAAGTAACAACACGTCTGCCACGCTGCTCCTCAACACTGGGGACCCTCAGGGGTGTGTACTTAGTCCCCTCCTGTACACCACTGTGGGGACGACGTCGTCGATGCACTTTTAGAATGAATATTCCCTGTTCACCCACGACTGCGTGGCCAAACACGACTCCAACACCATCATTAAGTTTCCTGACGACACAACAGTGGTAGGCCTGATCACCGACAATGATGAGACAGCCTATAGGGAGGAGGTCAGAGAACTGTCAGTGTGGTGCCAGGACAACAACCTCTCCCTCAATGTGAACAAGACAAAGGAGCTGATTGTGGACTACAGGAAAAGGCGGGCCGAACAGGCCCCCATTAACATCAACGGGGCTGTAATGGAGCGGGTCGAGAGTTTCAAGTTCCTTGGTATTCACATAAGTTAAATAAAGGTTAAATAAACAAACACACCAAAACAGTCATGAAGAGGGCACAACAAAACATTTCCCCCCTCAGGAGACTGAAAAGATTTGGCATGGGTCCCTAGATGCTCAAAAAGCTCTACAGCTGCACCATCGAGAGCATCCTGACCGGTTGCATCACCGCCTGGTATGGCAATTGCTCGCCCTCTAACTGTAAGGCGCTACAGAGGGTAGTGCGTATGGCCCAGTATATCACTGGGGCCAAGCTTCCTGCCATACAGGACCTATATAATAGGCAGTGTCAGAGGAAAGCCCATAAAATTATCAGAGACTCCAGTCACCTAAGTCATAGACTGTTTTCTCTGCTACCGCACGACAAGCGGTCCCAGAGTGCCAAGTCTAGGACCAAAAGGCTCCTTAACAGCTTCTACCCCCAAGCCATAAGACTACTGAACAATTAATCAAATGGCCACCCGGACTATTTACATTGACACCACCCTCCCCCCACATTTGTTTTGTACACTGCTGCTACTCGCTGTTTATTATCTATGCAGTCATTTCACCCCTAATTACTGACTTGGTACCGGTATCCCCTGTATATAGCCTCGTTAATGTTATTTTGTGTTACTTTTAATTCTTTACTTTCATTTATTTGGTGAACTGCTTGCAAGTAAGCATTTCACGGTAAGGTCTACACTCTTTGTATTCGGCGCATGTGACGAATAAAGTTTGATTTGTTGTGGGGTGACATGGTGGTTTCGGTGAGAAGTGGTTTATGTAAGAAGTACACACAGTGATACCCCAGGTGGTGGTTTACCCCAAGTTACCCTAACAGGTAGGCCTACATTACATTCACTGTGTTTATGCACGTTTTTTGGGACATAAAACAAAAAAATAGGATGCTAACTTGTTAAAACATCATATTTGGAATCTAGCTAATGATTAGCCCAATAGGGTAAAAGCAGATAGGCAACCCCACGATTCAGCCTATTTATTTATAGCCACTATGCTGCATCAGTTGGGCTACAGGTGATAACGCTTACTGCTAATAGCATACCTGATAATATGGACCATGCATAGGCTATATGGAAAAAGTCCTAAACCATCATTATTTGGGCTTTTAATAAGGCTAGGCTTCCCGCTGTCGACAACTCCTGGTGAAATTGGAGAGCGCCGAATTCAAATAAATAATCATTAAAATGTTGGATACTAAACATTTATGAACATACAAGTATCTTATATCGGTTAAATGCTTAAATTCTTGTTAATCTAACTGCATTGTCTGATTTACAATAGGCTTTACAGCGAAAGCATACCATGCGATTGTTTGAGGACGGCGTCCCACAACAAAACATTTTTCAACAAGCACAGGCTTCATAAAATCACAAATAGCGATTAAATATTCATTTACTTTTTGAAAATCTTCCTCTGATTTGCAATCCAAAAGGGTCCCAGCTACATATGCATGGTCGTTTTGTTAGATAAAATCCTTCTTTATATCCCAAAAAGTCAGTTTAGTTGGTGCCATCGATTTGAGTAATCCACTCGTTCAACCTGCAGAGAAAGGAATCCAAAAAACTACCGCTAAACTTTGTTAAAACAAGTCAAACTACGTTTCTATTCAATCCTCAGGCACCCTAAAAAGTAATTAACAACTTAGGGAGTGGTGGGGCGCTCCCGACACTACCCGGTGAAATGCAAGGCGCCAAATTCAAAATCCAAAAGTTGAATTATTAAACATTCATCAATATACAAGTGTTGCATAGTCATCAAAAGCTCTGCTTCTTGGCAATATCACAGCGTTGTCAGATTTCAAAAAGGCTTTACGGCGAAAGCACAACATTTAATTGTTTGAGGGTAGCACCTCCAATATTTTTCATTAGCATAAATTCATAAACCATCACGGTTCACACAAAACACATTTCACAGCGAAAAAACAAATCCCTTACCTTTTGAAGAACTTCTGCTGAGGGCTTCCCAAGTGTCCAACGAAGACAATCCATGGTTCTTTTGTTAGAAAGTCATGTATTATATCCATAAATCTCAGTTTGGTTGGTGCGTTATGTTCAGAAAATCCAACGTCGAATCGCCCATTGAAACGTGAAGAGAACGTTAGACCTATATCAATCCTGCCCTGCCTCTCTAAAGTCTTTGAAAGCCTAGTTAATAAACAGATCATTGACCACTTCGAATCCCACCGTACCTTCTCCGCTGTGCAATCCGGTTTCCGAGCTGGTCACGGGTGCACCTCAGCCACGCTCAAGGTACTAAACGATATCATAACCGCCATCGATAAGAGACTCTACTGTGGAGCCGTATTCATTGACCAGGCCAAGGCTTTCGACTCTGTCAATCACCACATCCTTATCGGCAGACTCAACAGCCTTGGTTTCTCTAATGATTGCCTCGCCTGGTTCACCAACTACTTTGCCGACAGAGTTCAGTGTGTTAAATCGGAGGGCCTGTTGTCCGGGCCTCTGGCAGTCTCTATGGGGGTGCCACAGGGTTCAATTCTTGGGCCGACTCTCTTCTCCGTATACATCAATGATGTCGCTTTTGCTGCTGGTGATTCTCTGATCCACCTCTATGCAGACGACACCATTCTGTATACTTCTGGCCCTTCTTTGGACACTGTGTTAACTAACCTCCAAACGAGCTTCAATGCCATTCAGCACTCCTTCCGTGGCCTCCAACTGCTCTTAAACGCTAGTAAAACCAAATGCATGCTTTTCAACCGTTCGCTGCCTGCATCCGCCCGCCCGACTAGCATCACTACCCTGGACGGCTCTGACCTAGAATACGTGGACAACTACAAATACCTAGGTGTCTGGCTAGACTGTAAACTCTCCTTCCAGACTCACATTAAACATCTCCAATCCAAAATTAGATCTAGAATCGGCTTTCTATTTCGCAACAAAGCCTCCTTCACTCATGCTGCCAAACTTGCACTAGTAAAACTGACTATCCTGCCGATCCTCGACTTCGGCGATGTCATCTACAAAATAGCCTCCAACACTCTACTCAGCAAACTGGATGCAGTCTATCACAGTGCCATCCGCTTTGTCACCAAAGCCCCATATACTACCCACCACTGCGACCTGTATGCTCTAGTCGGCTGGCCCTCGCTACATACTCGTCGCCAGACCCACTGGCTCCAGGTCATCTACAAGTCCCTGCTAGGTAAAGCCCCGCCTTATCTCAGCTCGCTGGTAACCATAGCAGCACCCACCCGTAGCACTCGCTCCAGCAGGTATATCTCACTGGTCACCCCCAAAGCCAATTCCTCTTTTGGACGCCTTTCCTTCCAGTTCTCTGCTGCCAATGACTGGAACGAACTACAAAAATCACTGAAACTGGAGACACTTATCTCCATCACTAGCTTTAAGCACCAGCTGTCAGAGCAGCTCACAGATCACTGCACCTGTACATAGCCCAACCAACTACCTCATCCCTTACCGTAGTCATTTATTTATCTTGCTCCTTTGCACCCCAGTATTTTTACTTTGCACATTCATCTACTGCACATTTACCATTCCAGTGTTAAATTGCTATACTGTAGTTACTTTGCCACCATGGCCTATTTATTGCCTTATATTCCTTATCCTACCTCATTTGCACACATTGTATATAGATTAGTTTTTTT
>QNTS01000496.1:546574-559323 GCA_003317085.1 Hucho hucho | reverse complement strand
CACTGCAGGATTTGAGTCCCTGGCGGCGTAGTGTGTTACTGATGGTAGGCTTTGTTACTTTGGTCCCAGCTCTCTGCAGGTCATTCACTAGGTCCCCCCGTGTGGTTCTGGGATTTTTGCTCACCGTTCTTGTGATCATTTTGACCCCACGGGGTGAGATCTTGCGTGGAGCCCCAGATCGAGGAAGATTATCAGTGGTCTTGTATGTCTTCCATTTCCTAATAATTGCTCCCACAGTTGATTTCTTCAAACCAAGCTGCTTACCTATTGCAGATTCAGTCTTCCCAACCTGGTGCAGGTCTACAATTTTGTTTCTGGTGTCCTTTGACAGCTCTTTGGTCTTGGCCATAGTGGAGTTTGGAGTGTGACTGTTTGAGGTTGTGGACAGGTGTCTTTTATACTGATAACAAGTTCAAACAGGTGCCATTAATACAGGTAACGAGTGGAGGACAGAGGAGCCTCTTAAAGAAGAAGTTACAGGTCTGTGAGAGCCAGAAATCTTGCTTGTTTGTATGTGACCAAATACTTATTTTCCACCATAATTTGCAAATAAATTCATTAAAAATCCTACAATGTGATTTTCTGGATTTTTTTTCCTCATTTTGTCTGTCATAGTTGAAGTGTACCTATGATGAAAATTACAGGCCTCTCTCATCTTTTTAAGTGAGAGAACTTGCACAATTGGTGGCTGACTAAATACTTTTTTGCCCCACTGTATAGACTGTTGAGTGGAAGCCATAGGTACTGAAATCTCGGAGCTGCTTGCCATAGAACTCAATAGGGAGACTGTCAACCAGAGCCAATGTGACAAAAAACAGTAATTCCGGATAGATTTTTCTCGGGTTTTCGCCTGCTATTTCTGTTCTGTTACACTCACAGACATAATGTTTACACTTTTAGAAACTTCAGAGTGTTTCCGATCCAATAGTACTAATTATGTGCATATCCTATTTTCTGGGCCTGAGTGGGAGACATTTTACTTTGGGCACGCCAGACTCTCCAAAACCGTCACCTCGGGAACCGCTCCCTAAGAAGTTAAACTATAATATTTCATACGGAAAGAAGTATGTTCAATAGAAATGCAAAATTAGCAGGCACGCGTCCTCTTCATCTCTCGCGCACAGACTGATTTCCAACTGTGTGTTCCTGTATCAAATCTCAGAATTCTTCCTCGTTTGGGAAGAAACAAGCCTGGAACCTTGAACAAAGACTGTTGACATCTAGTGGAAGCCATAGGAATTGCAATCCGGATGGTTTTTCTTTGGATTTTCTCCTACCATATCAATTGTGTTATAGTCTCATACAGTATTTTAACATTATTACAAACTTCAAAGTGTTTTCTATCCAATGGTACCAATTATATGGGTAACAGGCAGTTTACTTTGGGCATGTCAGTCAGGCGGAAATTCAGAAAAATAGACCCTAGCCTGAAGAAGTCTGACACTATATGGGGCAGATGTTCACATCGTATTTTTTGTTGTTGGTAGGTTTGTGTCAAGAACTGCAGCGCTGCTGGGTTTTTCACGATCAACAATTTCCTGTGTGTATCAAGAATGGTTCACCACCCAAAGAACATCCAGCCAACTTGACACAACTGTGGGAAGCATTGGAGTCAACACGGGCCAGCATCCCTGTGGAACGCTTCCGACACCTTGTAGAGTCCATGCCCCGACGAATAGAGGGCAAAGGGGGCGGTGTAGCTCAATATTAGGAAAGTGTTCTTAATATTTTGAACACTCATTGTATATGTCAGATGAACGATAACCCCGCTTATTTAACCTCTTAGGCAGAAGCAAGGTGATTTGGGGCGCTAGCGCCCCACTCTCGACACTACCAGGTGAAATGCAAGGTAAAATCCAAAAGTAGAATTATTAAACATGCACCAACATACAAATGTTTCATACTCATCAAAAGCTCTGCTTCTTGGCAATATCACAGCATTGCCAGATTTCAAAAAGGCTTTACGGCGAAAGCACTACATTTGATTGTTTGAGGGTAGCACCTTCAATATTTTCCATAACCATGAAATCTTTAGCCAGCGCGGTCCATAGAAAATGCATTTCACAGGGAAAACCTGTGCCTTACCTTTTGTAGAACTTCTGCAGAGGGCTTCCTAAGTGTCCAACGAAGACAATCCATGGGTATTTGGTTATAAAAAGTCTAATTATATCCATAAATCTCCGTTTGGTTGGCGCCTTGTGTTCAGAAAATCCAATGTGAAGAGAACGCGTTCAACTAAACCTATAAACTTTCCCTCAACAAAACAAAAAACAATTAAAATGCATCCTTAGCTTATCTTTTATGAATAAAAGTGATAATCTTTCACTTGGATGGTCACCTAAACGTTATATAAGTCAAATAAAGTGGACCGCTCAGCCAAATGTGCGCCCAAAAACATGCAACTGAAAAAGAGCTCCCGTCACCAAAACCTCTACCTATTGAACACATTGGTTCCGATTGCCATGAAACTTTACGTATACACTGCTGACATCCAGTGGAAACAATAGGTACTACATTCAGTGTCCTGGTATAAAGACTTTTCTAAAGGCACTGTCTCAAAGTGAGCCATAAGCCACCAGAATGACATTTCCGGATGGAATTTTCTCTGTTTTTTGCCTGCCAAATGAGTTCTGTTACACTCACAGACAAAATGTTAACACTTTTGGAAACCTCAGAGTGTTTCCTATCCAATAGTACTAATATGCATATCCTATTTTCTGAGCCTGAGTGGCAAGCATTTTACTTTGGGCACGCCAGACGCTCCAAAACAGTCACCCCAGCTGCCGCTGCTTGAGAGGTTAACGGTCACACACTCACACAATATACTGCCCCTTAGCCTTGAGAGGGTCGAGAATGACAGAGAGACACACAGTATAGGTCAAAGGAGAGAAACTTTCTCAATAGAACATGTACCCCCCTAGACCTTCAGAAAGTACAGAATGACCGAGAGAAACACCAGGTCCAAGTGACCACAGTAACCCTCACACACAGAGAGCGACAAAGGAGCCAAACAACATAACCTCTCCGTCTCCCTCTCACACACACACAAACAGTAACACAGTTTACGATTACTGACGCTTCGGCCTCTGGGTCCAGGATGACAGCCAGTTCGGTCAGCACCAGACCAGCCAGGTAGTGCTGCTCTCTGAAGGGGACAGACAACTCAAACATGTTGGCTATCTTCTGGTCCTGGGCATGGGTAGAGAAGCCAGAACTCTGTGGAGATGGAGAGAGGTATGGAGAGAGTGAGAAACAGAAGCAGGGGATGATTTAGAGACATTGTCCACACACCACTTACTCCTCCAGGATGTGTGTGTGTGCGCGTTTATATCTGGTGTGTATATGTGTGTGTGTCCAGTGTGTATGTACTGTGTATAGCTGACCTGTGAGGTTGCGGATGACACGCTGGGTGAAGGCGAGGCGGGGGGTGTGAGGAGGCTGCAGGGCAGGTTAAGTGTGACGTAGTGCTCGTGGCTACAGACGATCCTCAGGAAGTCGAGTCTCAGGGACTCCAGAGTCGGGTTCTGCAGCATGTACAGCTTAGTGGACACCTGGAGAAAGTGTAATTCAAATCAAATCTTATCAAATCAAATCTCCAAATACAACAGGTGTAGACCTTATTGTGAAATACTTACTTACAAGCCATTAACCAACAATGCAGTTCAAAAAAAGAGTTAAAAAGTAACACAATAAAATAACAATAACGAGGCTATATACAGGGGGTACCAGTACTGAGTCAATGTGTGGGGGTACAGGTTAGTCTGATTTTGTACATGTAGGTAGGGGTAAAGTGACTTCGCATAGTTAATAAACAGTGAGTAGCAGCAGTGTAAAAACAAACGGGTTAGTATATAGGTCCTGGATGGCAGGAAGCTTGGCCCCAGTGATGTACTGGGCCGTACGCACTACCCTCTGTAGCGCCTTACGGTCAGATGCCATACCAGGCGGTGATGCAACCGGTCAGGATGCTCTCGATGGTTCAGCTCTAGAACTTTTTGAGGATCTGGAGACCCATGCCAAATCTTTTCAGTCTCCTGAGGGGGAATATGCTCTTCACGACTGTCTTGGTGTGTTTGGACCATGATAGTTCATTGGTGATGTGGACAACAAGGAACTTGAAACTCTCGACCCGCTCTATTACAGCCCTGTCGATGTTTGGCCCAACTTTTTCTGTAGTCCACGATCAGCTCCTTTGTCTTGCTCACATTGAGCAAGAGGCTGTTGTCCTGGCACCATACTGCCAGGTCTCTGACCTCCTCCCTATAGGCTGTCTCATTGTTGTCGGAAACTTAATGATGGTGTTGGAGTCGTGTTTGGCCACGCAGTCGTGGGTGAACAGGGAGTACAGGAGGGGACTAAGCACGCACCCCTTAGGGACCCCAGTGTTGAGGATCAGCATGGCAGATGTGTTGTTACCTACCCTTACCACCTGGGGGCAGCCCGTACAAAAGTCCAGGATCCAGTTGCAGAGGGAGGTGTTTAGTAACATTGGCCTTAGCTTAGTGATGGGCTTTGTGGCACTATGGTGTTGAACACTGAACTGTAGTCAATGAACAGCATTTTCACATAGGTGTTCCTTTTGTCCAGGTGGGAAAAGGCAGTGTGGAGTGCGAATGAGATTGCGTCATCTGTGGATCTGTTGGGGCGGTATGCGAATTGGAGTGGGTCTAGGGTTTCCGGGATGATGGTGTTGATGTGAGCCATGTCCAGCCTTTCAAAGCACTTCATGGCTACCGACGTGAGTGCTACATGGCGGTAATCATTTAGGCAGGATAGCAGGATTGATAATTGGCAGGATAGCTACTGTAGTGTTACTTCAAAAATCTTGTGCACAAGGTCACTCTGTAACCTATCATAGTGGTTTCATCACCAAGACTTTTAAATGAAAGCAGATTCTGAAAGGATGTTGTCATTGAGGTGCTGTTGGGGTACTAAGTGGGTTGGTTCCCTCTCCCAGTACCTGTTTCCAGTATGTCTTGATGAAGGAGAAGACAAAGCCTCGGTCCATGACAGACAGCAGGTCATTCAGGAAGAAGGCCAGGCTGGTGTTCAGACGCTCCACCAACTCCAGGTCCTGATTGGACAGAAACACAGGGTCAGGGTGAAGTCTCGAGAACACTGCTTGATCTGATTTACTTAGAACCAGAAAGGGTCAATTTATTTGAATATATCTGTGTGGTTAGTGGCATTAGAAACTGCTGTGTTGATGTAAGCCTGATCTGTATTGTCCCTTGTGTCCTATGCTGGTGGCAAAGTTTATTCACATTTTCACTCCTACCTTCTGAAAGCGTGAGACAATGTCCCCAGCGATGGTGCTGACCAGGGCTGTGATGTCATCCATGAAGCGCTCGGGGAAACGGTTCTTTCTGGGCGACTCTAGCCGGTCAGTGAAGTACAGGTGGTGGATGACGCTCTTCACCTAAGGAGTGAGGTCATCAAGGTGAGACAGGGCCCAACCATAGCAGATGATAGAGGATTCTAGGGCCCAAAAGCTGGTTTTAGCATGGGCAGCGCCATTGAGGACTTTCACCATTTTGAAGTAGTAACTGGGTAAGACAACATATGGGTTAAGGAAGGATCACATAATTCCATCCAGGTCATCAGGAGGGATCAGCCAATGAATTATACTCGTGAGTAAACATCCCATAACTGCAGGTGGCAATACATCGCCAACCTTGGCATAATACCTGTTCAAACAACACACTACAGGTGGCAGTATGCACCTTTTCAGTTTGTTTGCCAACTCAAGTAGTAGAAGAAGAAAATGTACTACTTCAAAATGAAGATGCCCTCAATGGTGCTGCCCATGCTCTCACAGATGCCATAAAGTCTATGGGCCCAACACATAGTGGTAGTCATGGGTCGTCAATATCTGGCCAAGTTGCAAAGTTGGAAGCCCCACGTAGTTCTACAATTGATCTTCTTGAAATCAGTTTTTAAAACTAACCAAGCAGTTATGGTGGATATGCAACCAGGCCAGAGCAGTACAGGTTGGCACAGCTTAGTAGTGTGAAAAGGGCGCCAGAGATGCAGCTGTGTGTAGTCTAGTCTTACCATGAGCTCAAAGAAGAACCAGGCCTGTTGTAGAGCACCCTCCCTGACGATGCCACTGCTCACCACCCACTGTAGGGCCAGCTCCTCATGGAACAACTGAGACACAGAGAGATGGAGAGACACAGACCAGACAGTTGGAAACACACATCAATATAGTTTGAGCTTATCTTAGTCATGTAATATTTGCTCAAAAAAACTAAATAATCCACTTGGTGCACCTGTGTCTGGTGGTAACACTGAAAAGGGAGGCTTCATTAAAATATAAATATATTTTATTTACATATTTAAATATAACTATATAAAAGTGTGTGCCGTTTCCCTGAACAAGAGTAAAAGTGCTATAGTTAGTGGTACATTACACACACACACACACCACACAATTCAATCACAGCCAAGAGGTGGGACATCTACACTACATCAGGGAAGGGCAACCGGAGGCCAGCGACCCCCCTTTTGTGTGGGCGGTGGGGGAGGGGGGGGGGACGGGACTCAGTCGGGGTCTCGACTTACTGGTTAGAGTTCGAATACACAAGGTTCAATTTCAAAATTTGGTTGTGCATTGGCAGTTTTTCTCCTGTTATGTCAGTCACCGAGTCACTCAATTAGCCCATGTCAGCTAACATTGTTTTTAGATCGGTAAGTTAGTCTCGCCAGCTATCTAAACCTGTAGTAATCACAGTTCAATTACCAACCAGGGGTCCCCCATGGATTTTGTTAGTCACTCAAATGAGATGTCATATTAAAAACTGCAAACAATTCTCTCCACCCTATGGCAAAATGGGTAGAATTGCAGGAAATTAGCTGTAAAACTGCTAATTTATATCTCCACTCCATGAAAAATGAGTAGAATTGCATAAAATGGCTAAATGCCCTCTCCACCCCATGACATAATGTGTAGAATTACAGCAAACTTGCTTTAAAACTGCCACATGGCAAAATGTGTAGAACTGCAGAAAATGAACTAATAAAATGTAAAATTTTTCTCTCACCTGTCAAGAGGGGGGCTGCTAAAATGTTTTGCTTGCAAGGTGGGGGGACCCCCCCAAACAAAATCACATAGGGCCGCATGCTTATTTGGATCCCCATTAGCTTTTGCAGAAGCAGCAACTACTCTTCCTGGGGTCCATAAATGTGTGCGTATGGATGTAGGTATGCAGACCTGCAAGCCACTGCGGCCTCTCATTAGGAGTTCAGATTTTTTGTGGTCCCCACCTCCATCAATGTTGCCCATCCCTGCTCTACATCCAAAAAGACCACAATCACCAAATACACCATCCAATCAAGAGGCACACATCCAAAGACAGACAGGCGAATAAGGTGAGGGGACTCTCTGTATGGCTCCTACCCCGGTGTAGACAGTGGCAGGTACCTTTTTGGTGGGTAACCGTCCTGTTAAAGTTTGCAAGAAACTGGCGCTCTCAGTGTGCGAAGACATGCGGTTGCCACAGCGCTCCATGGCCTATGGGTGGGATGGATGGAACGGTGACAACAACAACAGGTTAGTGAGGGGCAACAGGGGTGAGGTCTAGCTGTAGCACCTTCTCATGCAAAGGAGATGTGTCTGCAGCAGAATGCCTCTCACACACACAATTAACAAACAACATCTAAACTACAGTACACAAAAACATACAGTACCAATGCAGTGCGTGAGTTCCCTCATATGTACATTTCTTACACACCTCATTAGATACATTTTACACAAGTGGAAAAACTGCCCCTAGATATGCAGTTTGTGCACAGTATCAAATGTGGGGAAAAAATGACAACAAACACCCCAAATGTGGGTTAACTTGTGCGTACAACTTACCATAGTTAAATCAAAATGCATATGGGATTTTTTACTTAATCTTTGGACATGACTATAGCCACAAAATACCCTTCATGACAACCGATGGACGACAACCATAGTCACAACACAGACAAAAAAAAAGACAAAGACAAGCACATACACACTCACTCCCAAACCCACCCAGCACACTCCACATCATGCCCATCCCACACGCTGAATGAGATTAGTAGCAGGTCATGCATGGGTTTAAATGATCATGGTGAAAATGAAACAGGTCTGGGAATGAGAGGTTGAAGAAAAATAATTAAAATGAATGTTGGGAAAATGAAGATCACGTGGTGAATGCCTCTGGATTGCCAATAAAAATAGTATCGATTTCAAGTATGAGAAAAGAAAAATAGCACAAACTGAGTCATGTGGGTCTTGGCTAGAAGTTGGCTGCAGTGTACGTGCAACACCTCTCCTACACTAGGGGTACTAGAAAGTGCAGTGAGAAATCCTTCTGCACTTGTTTCAAGATAGTGACAACACCACGACTTCAGAATGGGCATAGATGTTTCTTCTACAGCCAACTGGAGACAGAAAGGTGTTGTGTAAAAACAAAGGATGACAAGAAGGGAAATAACTAAAGAAGAAAGAACTAAAGATGGCAGTTTAAGGTTCATAGAGGCAGCTTTGACTTCTTAAATCTGGTGTGGGTTAAGGGTAGGGAGTGACAGTGATGTATTTTTTGATGGGAGAGGAAGGGAGTTATTGTTGAAGCACCTGCATGGTGTCAGTGTCAGAGGCAGAACCGGGGCTGGATCTCCAGGGGGTGCTCTTACACCCCATGGTGTGCACCCAGGAGTTGGAGCGGTCTAGGCCCTGAGACGTCAAGGGTCCCAGGTCAAAGGGTAGGCAAGATTAAGGGAGCAACAAGCGGACAGAGCAGCACAGGGGAGGAAGGAATGGCATAGAGGTTAAAGGATAAGACGATTGAATCGTAAGCAGCAATTCAGAATAATAAAGTTAGCTAGTTAAAGATCTGAAATAATTTCATTAGAAACCCCTGATTCATGAAAACAGCAATGCATGAACAGATTAGATGGCATATCCCATCATGATAATCTGCACCCTTGGTTCAGAAACAAGAATACAGGTTTAGTTTAGTAGCATTATACTGTAGGTTATCATTCATCACACAGAGGAAGCTATAGAACTAGAATTACTAGGATATCTTGAACAGGATTCTCCATTCAAGTCGATGTGCCATCCTGGGTGGCTATTCTATTTCTATGGGGGTAGCATCCATCACTAGCATCACGTTAGACCAGACTATTCAGAAAGACCGAGAAGGGAAAGTTCATCACTCACTCATCTGTCAAGTACTTTTGGGGTCAAATTAAGTAATTTGATCAAAGTACCAAATCATTGTACGATTGGCTGCATTAGAGCAACAACTAATTTACAAAGTGTCTCTGCAATACACTTGGATACCCCTGGAAATAACCCAACTAACAGAGCCATGAAGATTGTTTAACTTTACTAAAAGTGTGCTACTGTATGCTTTGCTATGACTTCGTTGCCGAGGTTGCCCTCTCTCTTCTGTGTGTCAGGTTGCCAATACAGGGGTTACAGAGATAAGGTGTTCCTGCTGATGTTTGTCCATCAGCTATAGGGTTGACAAGTCACACAGTTGAGAAATGCTGCTCTCAGGTTCATAGTGTACAGTAAGTGATACAGTGGTACAGTGACCGCTTATGTGGAGGCAGAAACAGTGGGGCTTTTCAATCCAATCCTCTTTGAAGTCAGTGAAAAAAAAGTGCATCAGTGTACGCTTATTATATAATTAAGCAATAAGGCCAGGGTGGGTGTGGTTTATGGCCAATATACCACGGCTAAGGGCTGTTCTTATGCACAACGCAAAGCGGAAATACTGGATACAGCCCTTAGCTGTGGTATATTGGTCATATACCACAAACCCCCGAGATACCTTATTGCTATTATAAACTGGTTACCAATGTAATTAGAGCAGTAAAAACAAGTTGTCATACCCCTGGTATACGGTCTGATACAGTGCATTCGGAATGTATTCAGAATCCTTGACTTTTTCCACATTGTTACATTACAGCCTTATTCTAAAATGGATTAAATCGTTTTTTTCCCCTCAATCGACACACCATAACCCATTATGACAAAGCAAAAACAGGTTTTTCAAAATGTTTGCAAAAGAAGGATCTCTGTACTTTTCTCCGTTAATCTTTCCCTCAATCCTGATTAGTCTCCTAGTCCCTGCCTCTGAAAAACATCCCCACAGCATGATGCTGCCACCACAATGCTTCCCCGTAGGGGTGGTGCCAGGTTTCCTCCAGATGTGACACTTGGCATTCAGGCCAAAGAGTTCAATCTTGGTTTCATCAGACCAGAGAATCTTGTTTCTCATGGTATGAGAGTCCTTTAGGTGCCTTTTGGCAAACTACAAGCGGGCTGTCATTTGCCTTTTACTGTGGGAGTGGCTTCCGTCTGGCCACTACCATAAATGCCTGATTGGTGAAGTGCTGCAGAGATGGTTGTCCTCCTGGAAGGTTCTCCCATCTCCACAGAGGAACTCTAGAGCTCTGTCAGTGAGACCATCAACACAATCCTGTCTCAGAGCTCTACGGATAATTCCTTCAACCTCATGGCTTGGTTTTTGCTCTGACATGCTCTGTCAACTGTGGGACCTTACATAGACAGGTGTGTGCCTTTCCAAATTATGCCCAATCAATTGAATTTACTACGGGTGGACCACAATCAAGTTGTAGAAACATCTGAAGGATGATCAATGGACACGGAATGCACCGGAGCTCAATTTCGAGTCTCATAGCAAAGGGTCTGAATACTTATGATTTATTCGTAGCCGAATTTTTTTTTTTTTTTTTCTAAAAGCGAAAGAGATTACGGGGTATTGTGTGTAGATTTTTTTATTTAACCAATTTTTAACCAAGTCTGTAACGTACCAAAACGTGGAAAAAGTCAAGGGGTCTGAATACCGAAGGCACTGTATATCACGGCTGTTTATAATCCAAAATATGTCCCATATAACATAATTCGGACTACAACTGAACTATAGTTTAGTTTCTTATTGAAAAGTAAAACACCATCAGTGTTAAAAAAAAAAAAAGAAATTGCCGAAGGAGCTCTATTTTGGTGGCCTCCGGTGAACTGATTCCATCCCAAATCTACAGTGAAATGATTAAATCTAATAATGGTGCCAGAGGGGAAGGCTGCCGTTTTACGGGCTCCTGACCAATTGTGCTATTTTTGTATGAGTGGATAATGAGTGGCCATTACCCTCTATTCTATTGGCGAACTTGAAATCATTGGAATATCCTATCCATGTGATCTGAAAAACTAATATCCTACGTTTCACCGCTTCGTGGCTGAACAAGGACATGGAAAATATAAATATAGCTGGTTTTTCTACACATCGGCAGAACAGAACAGCTGCCTAAGGTAAGCTGAGGGGAGGGGGTGTGTCTCTGTCAAAACAGTTAGCGATATCTAATATTGAGGAAGTCTCAAGGTTCTGCTTACCGGAGTTACAATACCTCATGATAAGCTGTAGACCACACTATTTACCAAGAGAGTTTATCATCTATATTTCTCGTAGCCATCTATTTATCACCACAAACCGATGCTGGCACTAAAACAAACCGATGCTGGCACTAAAATTGTATAAATTGATTAGCATTTTAATGAGGGAAATAAGTATTTGACCCCCTCTCAATCAGAAAGATTTCTGGCTCCCATGTGCCTTTTATACAGGTAACGAGCTGAGATTAGGAGCACACTCTTAAAGGGAGTGCTCCTAATCTCAGTTTGTTACCTGTATAAAAGACACCTGTCCACAGAAGCAATCAATCAATCAGATTCCAAACTCTCCACCATGGCCAAGACCAAAGAGCTCTCCAAGGATGTCAGGGACAAGATTGTAGACCTACACAAGGCTGGAATGGGCTACAAGACCATTGCCAAGAAGCTTGGTGAGAAGGTGACAACAGTTGGTGCGATTATTCGCAAATGGAAGAAAACACAAAAGTACTGTCAATCTCCCTCGGCCTGGGGCTCCATGCAAGATCTCACCTCGTGGAGTTGCAATGATCATGAGAACGGTGAGGAATCAGCCCAGAACTACACGGGAGGAGCTTGTCAATGATCTCAAGGCAGCTGGGACCATAGTCACCAAGAAAACTATTGGTAACACACTACGCCGTGAAGAACTGAAATCCTGCAGCGCCCACAAGATCCCCCTGCTCAAGAAAGCACATATACATGCCCATCTGAAGTTTGCCAATGAACATCTGAATGATTCAGAGGACAATTGGGTGAAAGTGTTGTGGTCAGATGAGACCAAAATGGAGCTCTTTGGCATCAACTCAACTCGCCGTGTTTGGAGGAGGAGGAATGCTGCCTATGACCCCAAGAACACCATGCCCACCATCAAACATGGAGGTGGAAACATTATGCTTTGGGGGTGTTTTTCTGCTAAGGGGCCAGGACAACTTCACCGCATCAAAGGGACAATGGACGGGGCCATGTGCCGTCAAATCTTGGGTGAGAACCTCCTTCCCTCAGCCAGGGCATTGAAAATGGGTTGTGGATGGGTATTCCAGCATGACAATGACCCAAAACACACGGCCAAGGCAACAAAGGAGTGGCTCAAGAAGAAGCACATTAAGGTCCTGGAGTGGCCTAGCCAGTCTCCAGACCTTAATCCCATAGAAAATCTGTGGAGGGAGCTGAAGGTTTGAGTTGCCAAACGTCAGCCTCGAAACCTTAATGACTTGGAGAAGATCTGCAAAGAGGAGTGGGACAAAATCCCTCCTGAGATGTGTGCTAACCTGGTGGCCAACTGCAAGAAACGTCTGACCTCTGTGATTGCCAA
>QNTS01000496.1:503542-546558 GCA_003317085.1 Hucho hucho | reverse complement strand
TTAACCTCTCAGGGATCATTGGGGCGCTAGCGACCCACTCCCGACACCACCAGGTAAAATGTAAAGCGCCAAATTCAAAATCCCAAAGTTGAATTATTAAAAATCCACCAATATACAAGTGTTTCATACTCATCAAAAGCTCTGTTTCTTGGCAATATCACAGCGTTGTCAGATTTCAAAAAGGCTTTACGGCGAAAGCACTACATTTGATTGTTTGAGGACAGCACCTCACATACTTTTCACATAGCCATGAATTCATTAGCCAGCGTGGCACACACATAACACATTTCACAGCAAAAACAAATCAATTACCTGTTGAAGAACTTCTGCTGAGGTCATCCTAAGTGTCCAACGAAGACAATCCATGGTTCTTTTGTTAGAAAAAGTCATGTATTATATCCATAAATCTCCATTTGGTTCACGCGTCATAGTCAGAAACGACAGCCTCCACTAGTCCATTGAAACGTGGCGCGAACTCGTTCATCTTATACCTATAAACTTGTCCAAGAACAATCAAACATCATTTTAAATGTATCCTTAGGAACACTTTTACGTATATTTACTATAATAAATCAACCGGAATATAAACTGAGCTCTACAGACCGAGGGAAACACAGTGCGCGCTTGGCGAGAGCGCGTGCCCAGTCCTACAGAGTTCCAAAGAGGCACTTCCTGATTCTCTCTTCTTCTCTGTTCTAACTCATCTGAACAGCATGAAACCACTTTCTAGAGACAAAGGACATCCAGAGGAAGCGATAGGTACTGCATTCATATGCCCTTTTATGGGCATTTTCATGAGGGAGGGGTTCCAAATGAGGCACTCTGTGAAAACCACTTTCTCCAGGACAGAAATTCCTCGGGGTTTTGCCTGCCATATCCGTTCTGTTTTACTCACAGACAAATGGTTAACAGTTTTACAAAATTCAGAGTGTTTCCTATCCAATGGTACCAAATATGTGCATATCCTATTTTCTGGGCCTGAATGGGAGGCATTTTACTTTGGGCACGCCAGGCTCTCCAAAACGGTCAAGTTGTGCAGTGATCCCTAAGAAGTTAAGGAGCACTACCCGGTGAAATGCAAGGCGCCAAATTCAAAATCCAAAAGTTGAATTATTAAACATTCATCAATATACAAGTGTTGCATACTCATCAAAAGCTCTGCTTCTTGGCAATATCACAGCGTTGTCAGATTTCAAAAAGGCTTTACGGCGAAAGCACTACATTTGATTGTTTGAGGGTAGCACCTCCAATATTTTTTTCCATTACCATGAATTCATGAACCATGCGGTTCACACAAAACACATTTCACAGCGAAAACAAATCAATTACCTTTTGAAGAACTTCTGCTGAGGGCTTCCCAAGTGTCCAACGAAGACAATCCATGGTTCTTTTGTTAGAAAAAGTAATGTATTATATCCATAAATCTCTGTTTGGTCGGCGCGTTATGATGAGAAAATACAGCGTCCACTCGCCCATTGAAACGCGAAGAGAACTCGTTCAACCTATACCTATAAACTTGTCCAAGAACAATCAAACATCATTGATAATGTATCCTTAGGAACACTTTTATATATATTTAGTATAATATTTCAACCGGAATATAAACTGGGCGATAGGAAAGGAAAAAAAAACACAGCGCGCGCAAGCCGGGAACGCGCATTCTCTTCTGTTGACTTCTGTGTGACCACTTCGTAATTCTTCTTCTATTGCCATCTAAAGCAACTAAATAGAATCAAAACACTGTCTAGAGACTGTTGACATCCAGCGGAAGCAATAGGTACTGAAATCATACTCCCTTATATGGGCATTTTCAATAGGGAGGGGTTCAAAATGAGGCAATGTGTCAAAATCACTTTTTCCAGGGCAGAAATTCCTCGGGTTTTCGCCTGCCATATCCGTTCTGTTATACTCACAGACAAGATTTTAACACTTTTATGGTACTATCCAATGGTACTAATTATGTGCATATCCTATTTTCTGGGCCTGAGTGGGAGGCATTTTACTTTGGGCACGCCAGGCTCTCCAAAACAGTCACCTCGGGAGCTGCTCCCTAAGAAGTTTAGGTCCCCAAAGCGCACACATTCCTGAGTTGCTGCTATTTTCAGTTCGCTGCAGCTAGCGACTGGAACGAGCTGAAAAAAAACACTCAAACTGGACAGATATCTCCATGCCCAAAAATGTTTGTACCATGTTTTGTGCTGCTGCCATCTTGTGTTGCTACCATGTTGTCATGTGGTGTTGCTACAGTACCATACTGTGTTGTCATGTGTTGCTGCCATGCTGTGTTGTTGTCTTAGGTCTCTCTTTATGAAGTGGTGTGGTTTTTCTTGTCGTGATGTGTGTTTTGTCCTATATTTAATTTTTCATCTCAGCCCCCATCCCCGCAGGAGGCCTTTTGCCTTTTGGTACGCCATCATTGTAAATAAGAATGAGTTATTAACTGTCTTGCATAGTTAAATAAAATGTTAAATAAAAAAAATATCTATAAAAAAAGAGATGCCATGTCTGTCGGCGCCATCTTGGGTTGGGCCCTAAAATCCAATCCGTTTCGTTTTTCCATGTTTCCGCTCTCCAAAATCCCTTTTTTATAGAAAAACCACAAATGTTATGTTTAAAGTCCAAAACAATGCTTAAACCACATCAGGAGACCACTTTTGATGTCTGGGAAAAATCTGAGAAATCCTTTTTTTGGGGGTGTAGTTACCCTTAATTCAACTGCGCACAAAGCAATAGGCTGTTAAGCAGTTTTTTTGTAGAGGTAGAGTTTGCTAAACAAATACCCACTAGATTAATGAAAAACAAATCATGATATAATTCTGCCAGGTAAGCATAGGCTACTTTGCAGAAAAAAATGTATTTAGAAAGTTTTTCGGAAAGCCTTTCCATCTTCCAGAAGACTGTTGGCATTAGCATCATCATTAACAGCTACACAAAGTGGTAGAAGAGCGTAACGTACACACAGAGACAGGGGCATTCTCATTGCCTCTTCAGAAAGTAGCCGGAAATATGAACCAATGATGCATTCTGTTCATGACTTACAATAAACTTGGGGAAATGTATACATTTTCTATACATTTTGTTGATTCCCTACTAAAGTCAATGTGTTTTTTTTATATTGGTGAATTCCGTTTCAATGCCTGTATTCCACGAGGGCCCTAATTATCATATTTGGACCAGAATGAGGCTCTCCACTACCTATTGTTCCTGCAGTGATGATTCACCATCTTCATCTAATGTTTTCATAATTTATTCTCAGATAATTGCCAAAAAGCCAACCAGTAGCCTATGCAAATGAACGTCTCTCTCACCGATGCGAGTCGGTAGGCTACACTGACTAACGAGACGATAGTCACTCACAGACCTGCAAACTTCAGCGCGGCAGCGGCACCCCAATAGATTGCTATTAGATGCATATCGTTCATTCTAGCGGGAGAGGGTGTGACGGACTAGCGATTTGAAACTTTGAAATGAAAAGTAGCCTAGTTAATATGAAGTAGAAAAAGTAGCCGGCTCAGAATGAGTCTGTAACCGTCTGATTAGCCGACAGCTGGCGCTAATGGAAAACATTGCACCATTGATGCATAGTGGACTGACTATACCCCAAAAGTACTGAGAAACATAACGTAAGCCATGTCTGGTCTGTGGCGTGTCTCCTACCTTACTACCGATGATTGATCGGACCTCATCGTCAGGGGAGGTGGGTGTGCCAGAGATATCAGGGTTACTGTTGCTAAGGCTACGGGAGCGGTTGAGGTTTAGGCTGGCAGGTCGCTGGGCGGACCTGGCCATGGTGGCATAGTGGACTGAACCACCCAGACCTGGACCTAAGACAAACACACACATGGAAGAGAAGAAAAGAGTAGTTATTGCTCCACAATAAATGTAATGGCTCATACAATTTAATCAATTTTAATATAATTTAATAGAAGTAAAACTGGGGTAAAACAAAAAGAAAAGCTGAGGTACCTGGTGAGGGGGAGTTGGGGTCCATGTTGGGCAGGCGGAAGACGTAGTATATGTAAGAGGAGAGCAGGCTGTTTCTGCCGTGCATGTCCTGCCTAGTGTCCAAGTACTTATGGAGCCGGTTCACTATGGACGCCATCACCTCGAATGATGCCTGGCCCAGGTTCACTACACACACAGACATGCACAACACATTTAGGACCAGATAGTACAGTAGTTTTATTCAGTGCCAGCACAAATAAATAAGTTCAAAGGCACATGTTTCAGGTTTGTTCTTAAAATATGTGCACTTTCAATATTTGTGTGTCATTTATGATCTTCCTATTATTGTTATTCATTTGGAAGGTTAGATGACGGACAGAATAAAATTATTTAAATTAAGTCATTGAAAGGCTACAGTTCCTTTTGAGCCTGGATGCGGTACCTATCTGGCCTGATATGACGGGCGGCCGCACCATCAGCAGCACCAGCTTGTCTAATAGGAGGTGGAGGAAGCGGACGATGGGCTCCAGCTGGGAGGAGTTTAGCGCGGCGATGCTGGACTTTAACTCCTCCTCCAGGTTGTTCTCCATGATGCGCATGTCTCCTATCCGCACAGGGAACATGTGGTCCAGGGCATGGACCAATGCAAAAAACTTATCCAGGTACTGGTCCTGATGGAGGGAGGAAGGGAAAGAAAGAGAGAGATGGGAGAAGTCAGTAACAAAGAAAACCTGGCTTTGATAAAAGAAAATTAATCATTTCGAATACAAAACGTTTATTCTTACAGAACCGTTCCGTATTTTATAGAACGGGCGGCAACCCTAAGTCTAAATATTGCTGTTACATTGCACAACCTTCAATGTTATGTCATAATTATGTACAATTCTGGCAAAGGAATTACAGTCTCTGTTAGGAAGAAATGGTCTTCTGAACACAAGAGAAGTGACACAATTTCCCTAGTTAATATTGCCTGCTAACATGAATTTCTTTTAACTAAATATGCAGGTTTAAAAGAATATACTTGTGCATTGATTTTAAGAAAGGCATTGATGTTTTTGGTTAGGTACATTGGTGCAAATATTGTGCTTTTTTCACAAATGCGCTTTTGTTAAATCATCACCCGTTTGGCGAAGTAGGCTGTGATTCAATGATAAATTAACAGTTAAACTAGTAATATCATCAACCATGTGTAGTTAACTAGTGATTATGTTAAGATTGAGTGTTTTTTATAAGATAAGTTTAATGCTAGCTAGCAACTTACCTTGGCTCCTTGCTGCACTCGCGTAACAGGTGGTCAGACTGCCACGCAGTCTCCACGTGGATTGCAATGTAATCGGTCAATGCCGATTATCGGTTGTTAACTTCTTAGGGATCACTGCACAACTTGACCGTTTTGGAGAGCCTGGCGTGCCCAAAGTAAAATGCCTCCCATTCAGGCCCAGAAAATAGGATATGCACATATTTGGTACCATTGGATAGGAAACACTCTGAATTTTGTAAAACTGTTAACCATTTGTCTGTGAGTAAAACAGAACGGATATGGCAAAACCCCGAGGAATTTCTGTCCTGGAGAAAGTGGTTTTCACAGAGTGCCTCATTTGGAACCCCTCCCTCATGAAAATGCCCATAAAAGGGCATATGAATGCAGTACCTATCGCTTCCTCTGGATGTCCTTTGTCTCTAGAAAGTGGTTTCATGCTGTTCAGATGAGTTAGAACAGAGAAGAAGAGAGAATCAGGAAGTGCCTCTTTGGAACTCTGTAGGACTGGGCACGCGCTCTCGCCAAGCGCGCACTGTGTTTCCCTCGGTCTGTAGAGCTCAGTTTATATTCCGGTTGATTTATTATAGTAAATATACGTAAAAGTGTTCCTAAGGATACATTTAAAATGATGTTTGATTGTTCTNGTTCTTCAACAGGTAATTGATTTGTTTTTGCTGTGAAATGTGTTATGTGTGTGCCACGCTGGCTAATGAATTCATGGCTATGTGAAAAGTATGTGAGGTGCTGTCCTCAAACAATCAAATGTAGTGCTTTCGCCGTAAAGCCTTTTTGAAATCTGACAACGCTGTGATATTGCCAAGAAACAGAGCTTTTGATGAGTATGAAACACTTGTATATTGGTGGATTTTTAATAATTCAACTTTGGGATTTTGAATTTGGCGCTTTACATTTTACCTGGTGGTGTCGGGAGTGGGTCGCTAGCGCCCCAATGATCCCTGAGAGGTTAAGAAAACTTGAAAATCGGCCCTAATTAAATCGGCCATGCCGATTAATTGGTCGACCTCTACTACAGACTACAGTCGGGTAATGCAGTGAGCAGAGCTATATGTAAAATAACTCAGAGATCACACTACCACCGGGCTAAGCTCCTGGGAATCACTCTCCCCCTCTCCACACTACAGCCAACAGAACGGCGTGATGGAGTGGGCTGCACTAAATAACACCAGTGAAGTTCAACCAGTAATGAACTGAGGGAGGGACACATTACGCTCACCACTCCTCCTTCCACTACCCATGCTGAGGTATTTGGTCTATCTCTCGGTCTCAGAGTCTGACACAGATATATGCTATACATGTATACCAGGTAGTGAATGGAAAGTGTAGGGGGTCCTTTGCATGAAATACCTGGGTCGTGTTCAGTTGAGGTACACTGTAGCAAAACGTTTTGCAACAGAAAATGTTGGTTGTGGTAAGCTATACCTGTGTGTGGACAGTGGAAACAGATGTCACTTCAACGTTGAAAACACCTCTGTGGTTATCCACCCATTTCATTCCAGGTAGAGGAACATCGGGGGAGAGAACAGAGTAGGACTGAGGAGGTTTCTCCAGAGACACAGGCAGACAGAAGTTTCCTGTACGCAGACGACCGTTCTGCAGCATAGGAATCCACTAAGGAGAGAGGAGGAGAGAAATACAGATTAGGGCCTGAAAAACAAAAGGCATGTGCGTGTGTGCTTGTGTGTGGTGCGTGTGTGACATGCCCGTGCACATGCGTTTGTGTATATATGTGCAGTAGTTACCGTGTATCCCACGGGGGTCTCCAGAGGGGTGTTCTGTTTCTGCTGGCAGCTAACATGGTAGAAGGTGAACAGGATGTGGTGGTGGTCAGTCAGAGAGGCCGGCAGCTTGATCTTCACCTCATCATGGAAGTCTGGGGACCTGGGAAAAACAACAACCATTACACACAGAGTTTAATTAATGGTTGGTTAGGGCTTTATAAGAAATGAATGTCTGGGAAAGACTGGGGTTGTATAGGAATAGACATCTAAAAGGAGTATATAGAGAAGTCAGGGAATCAGAGAAGCACAACAACCATTACAGAGTCATGGTCAGTTAGGGCTGTAAAGGAATAGGAATAAGCATCTAAATGTCATGGTTGGTTAGGGCAGAGGTTTATAGGAATAAACAACGTACTAAAGACTGCAAAGAAAGAAGCAAGGGGTTTATAGCTATAGAATAAACATCTACATTAGTACAGAGCAAGCTTTTTTCTCATGGAGAAGACAAAATAAATTGTTTGTGGATAAAGGGTAGAAACATCCTTTGAAGCGAAGGAGCAACCTTTTCCCTAGTGGAAAATAAAACATTATTGGACAGGCCGGGGGAATTAAACCCCAAACATCCAAAGTGCAAAAGGTGGAACCTTTCAAAATCTGTGATTAAAAAAAAGTGAACTATGTTAATCCTTAACACTAGAAAAGCAGAGAGAGTCATATGGACGCACAACAAATTTACATGTTTTATTACTATATCCCTTTGCCATTCGTAGATCATACAAAGTAGTTACAGTGGCAAGAAAAAGTATGTGAACCCTTTGGAATTACCTGGATTTCTGCATAAATTGGTCATAAAAATTGATCTGATCTTCATCTAAGTCACAACAATAGACAAACATAGTGTGCTTAAACTAATAACACACAAATGATTGTATTTTTCTTGTCTATATTGAATACATCATTTAAACACTCACAGTGTAGGTTGGAAAAAGTATGTGAACCCCTAGGCCAGTGGTCACCAACCGGTCGATCGCAATCGACTTGTCGATCTCCAAGGCATTTCTAGTCGATCGCCAAACATTTCTGTAAAAAACCCAACGATAAAGCTTTGTGTTCCTATTTTTTTTTTTGTATTCGTCTCGGGCTGTTGGTGGTAGGTGCAGCCAATTCAGCTGCCCTTCGCGCCAGGTAGGCAAACTGTTGCCATTTCATGTGTCTGAAGGTACAAACTCTGCCTTCCCGGTGGGCCGAGAGGAAATCAAGTGCACTATAGGCCTACCGCCGGCCAATCACATTGCTCAGATGACAGTCTGCAGTAACGTAGCAGGCATGAAAGAAAGCGAGTTCATGTTTAAGTTCTTACTCAGCACTGTCAAGACTTTAATAAGTCATAAAATGCGCGTTCTTCAGACTTCCACTCAGCGCTACAACAAGCAGTGCAGCAGTAATGAATGAGTAGGAAAGTGTACATACAGGCTTGCGTTGTTGTTATTATTAGTGGCTTGGGTCTTTTTTAATATCAAAGAATATTTCACCTTCTCTGTTCATAGGAGTAACATGAATTTACCAGCTACGTCTATCGACAGTTGTCGCAGTGACATCATGAACATTCTATTGAAATGGTTACTTGCATAGTGGAGACTTTTGTTTAGACATGTAGCTAGCTAAACAATGAATCATAATCCCAACTGATAACGTTACTACCCTGCATGAATCTGGTTCAATGTTAGCTTGCTAATAATTCAAAAAAACAGTTTTTGCTTTGTCATTATGGGGTATTGTGTGTAGATGAGGAAGACATTTATTTAATCAATTTTAGAATAAGGCTGGAATGTAACAAAATGTGGAAAAAGTCAATGGGTCTGAATACTTTCCGAATGCACTGTACATGGATGGACGCTTCTCCCTCTGTCACGGATGCCATGGTTGCCCTTAGTTTGAAGATGTAATTTGGAGACAGGTATTTTATACAACAGCCATCGATGTGTTCCATTTTCAAATCCTTCTGAATATTTGCAATCAAACGCTAGAATTTTCTCCATCTCCTTAGCTATCATACTCTAATCCCACGAGAGAGCAACACTTTTGCTTTTTGCAGTTCTACTACGTGATATCGTTCAAAAAAGCTGCGTTAGAAAGGATTACCTACACATACTGACCAGCTCATGTTATAGACAGAAGCGTGTTACATGGCAGACCAATCCGAAATCATCTTTTGGCCATTATCTCAGCCAATCATGGCTAGCGGGAAGGTCCCTGTCTTTTTCGGTGGCTAAACCAACTAGGCAAATCAAAATAAAATGTTATTGCTCACATACACATGGTTAGCAGATGTTATTGCGAGTGTAGCGAAATGCTTATGCTTTTAGATCCGACAGTGCAGCAGTATCTAACAGGTAACATCAAAGAATTCCACAACACCTAATATCTAACAAATTCCACAACAAAACCTAATACACACAATCTAGTAAAGGAATGGGATGAGAATATATAAGCATAAAATATATGGATGAGCAGTGACAGAGCAGCTAAGATGCAATAGATAGTGAAGAATACAGTATAAACTTATGAGTTGAGTAATGCAAGATATGTAAACATTCTTAAAGTGTTATTAAAGTGACTAGTGTTCCATTTATTAAAGTGGCCAATGATATCAAGTCTGTAGGTAGGCACCCACCTCTCTGTGCTAGTGGTGGCTGTTTAACAATCTGATGGCCTTGAGGTAGAAGCTGTTTTTCAATCTCTCTGTCCCAGATTTGATGCACCTGTACTGACCACTTGTACTGAAAATGATTTATCGTATTTTAACAGCAACAGTTCCAACCTAGACAGATATGTAAGAGTGTTTTTAAATGGGGAGAAATAAACATGAATAGATATTTATATGGATATTTGATTTCATTGTTATGTTTTTGTCTATAATTGCACTTGTTTTAGGCATAAGGGCAATGAAATGTACCGATATGTATAGTTGCATATTTTCCTAAGCTTGGGTCCCAGGAAAAGACAGAATTTCTAATTTGGGTCCCAGGCTGAAAAAGTTTAAGAACCCCCGTCTTAAAGTAATGATGGACTGTCGTTTGTCTTTGCTTATTTGAGCGGTTCTTGGACTCGGTCTTTTACCAAATAGGGCCATCTTCTGTACACCACCCCAACCTTGGCACAACACTACTGATTGGCTCAAACGCATTAAGAAGGAAAGAAATTTCACAAATTAACAAGGCACACCTGTTAATTGAAATGCATTCCAGGTGACTACCTCATGAAGCTGGTTGAGAGAATGCCAAGAGTGTACAAAGCTGTCATCAAGGCAAAGAAGAATCCCAAATATAAAATATATTTTGATTTGTTTAATTTGTTAAACATTTGGGGTTACAACATGATTCCATGTGTTATTTCATAGTTTTGATGTCTTCACTATTATTCTACAATGTAGAAAATAGTCAAAATAAAGAACAACCCTTGAATGAGTAGGTGTCCAAACTTTTGACTGGTACTGTGTATACTTCTTTTAAGAAAGGCCCTAAGCACACTTCATACAAAATGGAAACATCCGTGAATTGTCTGAGAGCTGGATCTGAGTCCCTCACCTGTTATGATACACTACAGCAGTGTACGCTTCTTTGGCGTAGTCTGCACAGCTAGACTTGCCAAAAATCACCTGGGGAAGAGAGAGACGAGAAAGAAACTCAGATGAAGAACAGCATACAGGGGTTGAATTACAGAGGACCAGAGGAAGAGAGGCAACAGTGGACATTAGTGGACATCTGCATGTGTTAAAATGATGTGTTTAGTAACAGAGCTCAAATATACTTGAACACCATTCTTCACAATCCATTTCCAAGAAATCAGTCTAGGATTGTGCAACAGTACCTGGTAAAGCACTAAAATACACTAATAACTAAGAAGCATTCTCGTGGGAGGGTGGGCTAAGAAGAATTATTGTGGGTAGGCTAAGAAGCATTCTCGTGTGTGTGTCATTGGTTACCGGCATTGCGTTGTTGGGGTCCTCCCCGTTCATAAACTGCACTTTCACTGTGATGTTCCGGGCGGAGCCTTGGCGGTTGGCGAAGTTCAGGCTGTGTGGGTTCACATACAGCAGGTTCCTGGAACACACAAATATAGACACACATTCCCATCGTGAAACCAAACCACCTTCCGTCAAACAGTAACACATGAACTCAACTGACATAGCAGCACTGTATGTATCAACAGTTTTGAGTGAATTTCACAACATTGTCCCCTTGCCAATTTCCTTAGGACATTACATACCTCCTACATATAATGTACTGAATATAACACCTGCACAGAACTATCAATAGGTCAGTGACTGGAGTGACCAAGGCCATCAGGGTAGGCCTCTGGCCACTGACTGGTGGAAATGAGAGGCTCGTCCTGTCAATCACTCTGGATCCACGGCAACTAAATCCTGTGCTGGGCTGGGAGGGGGCAACATTTGCCTTACTGCACCACTGCTGGAGGAAGATAATAATGCCATGGCCAACTGCGCATGTTCAATACCGTCAAAGAGGTATAATGTTCATCATCGATGAAAGATATGTACATTGGACAGTTATTTTACATTTAAAAAAAAAAAAATGTATCTATAGTGGCAATTGGACAATATTGTGGTAGCCTATAGGTCCAAAAGTTGATGTTTAAAAAAAGTCCTCCTCTCTTCTCGACAGGCAGTAAGCAGCGGGGCTTCAGTTGACACTAGAAAGGCAGAAAGTGTCATAATGACACAAAACAATTTAAAAAATGTATTACTCTGCCATTTTTTAAGTCAAGGTATAAAGTATAATGCCATTATTGCGTTTGTGCTGATTTTCACTATTCACAAGCACACTTGGCACTTATACTGATGTTTAGGCTACTGATAATTTATTGATTTGACCGGGGATCTTGCTGTCCGTGCATCTTGGTGGTTTGGGTATTTTTATTTGTTTTGTTGTTATAAAAATAAGCTTTTACTCTGTTCCAACATACATGATTTTAGTTTCATAGTTGTAACAAAGGCACTCCACGAATAACATTTATTATACACTTGAAACTGTGTTTTTAGTGGTTTTTATTTTTTACATATAGTCTACAGTAACAAACAAACAAACATGTTACGTTATTTCAAATCTTTTTTTACAGTCACTTTATTTGGATAGTCCATCTGTAGATACTATACAGATGGTCATACTATCAATAAACTATCTGTATATAACCAACTGCTTGCTAAGTTACAGTTAGATTTAGAATAAGGGTAAGGGTTAAGGTTAGGCTAAGGGTAAATTTACAGTAGGGATAAGGGTTGGGGTTAGGACAAGGGTTAGTAGATAGTTGAAATGTTTCGTATTCTAATGTTACCTAAGACTTTCATAAACCCAACCAAATGTTTTTACAATAGCATATATTTAATCTATGTATTAGACTATTAGAATGTTGAAAAGATGTTTCATTGCCACGAAGGGTGGTCCAATGAGGCCAGGCTTTTCTAGTGTTAACAAGCTGGACGCACACGCTTTAGGGTTTCCAGGGTTAAGACCACAGGACGTCCGAGGCAGCCACAGCGCAGTGACCTGACCACATTGACGTAGATTCCGCCGCAGGGGAGGTCCCCCTAAGACCACAGCTGTGACGACAAACGGCTGAAACCGTGGGAATCCCTCATCCTTTCTCTCTCGGTTCATCTCCCTCACTCACGCTCTATCTATCTAATTTCCTCTCTCTTCGTTCCTCCCTCCCTCCTTTCCCAGTCTAGTAGATGGTCACGTGTCTCCGTGAATGCAGAGGTGGATGATTTTTTGGTCTGCTTGATTGTTCTTTGAGGCACCCATGGTGATTTTAGAATGATGTACAGTGAGGGAAAAAAGTATTTGATCCCCTGCTGATTTTGTACGTTTGCCCACTGACAAAGAAATGATCAGTCTATCATTTTAATGGTAGGTTTATTCGAACAGTGAGAGACAGAATAACAACCAAAAAAATCCAGAAAAACATGTGAAAATTTTTATAAACTGATTAGCATTTTAATGAGGGAAATAAGTATTTGACCCCCTCTCAACCAGAAAGATTTCTGGCTCCCAGGTGTCTTTTATACAGGTAACGAGCTGAGATTAGGAGCACACTCTTAAAGGGAGTGCTCCTAATCTCAGCTTGTTACCTGTATAAAAGACACCTGTCCACAGAAGCAATCAATCAATCAGATTTCACTCTCCACCATGGCCAAGACCAAAGAGCTCTCCAAGGATGTCAGGGACAAGATTGTAGACCTACACAAGGCTGGAATGGGCTATAAAACCATCGCCAAGCAGCTTGGTGAGAAGGTGACAACAGTTGGTGCGATTATTCGCAAATGGAAGAAACACAAAAGAACTGTCAATCTCCCTCGGCCTGGGGCTCCATGCAAGATCTCACCTCGTGGAGTTGCAATGATCATGAGAANAACAATTGGTAACACACTACGCCGTGAAGGACTGAAATCCTGCAGCGCCCGCAAGGTCCCCCTGCTCAAGAAAGCACATATACATGCCCGTCTGAAGTTTGCCAATGAACATCTGAATGATTCAGAGGACAACTGGGTGAAAGTGTTGTGGTCAGATGAGACCAAAATGGAGCTCTTTGGCATCAACTCAACTCGCCGTGTTTGGAGGAGGAGGAATGCTGCCTATGACCCCAAGAACACCATGCCCACCGTCAAACATGGAGGTGGAAACATTATGCTTTGGGGGTGTTTTTCTGCTAAGGGGACAGGACAACTTCACCGCATCAAAGGGATGATGGACGGGGCCATGTACCGTCAAATCTTGGGTGAGAACCTCCTTCCCTCAGCCAGGGCATTGAAAATGGGACGTGGATGGGTATTCCAGCATGCCAATGACCCAAAACACATGGCCAAGGCAACAAAGTAGTGGCTCAAGAAGAAGCACATTAAGGTCCTGGAGTGGCCTAGCCAGTCTCCAGACCGTAATCCCATAGAAAATCTGTGGAGGGAGCTGAAGGTTTGAGTTGCCAAACGTCAGCCTCGAAACCTTAATGACTTGGAGAAGATCTGCAAAGAGGAGTGGGACAAAATCCCTCCTGAGATGTGTGCAAACCTGGTGGCCAACTACAAGAAACGTCTGACCTCTGTGAAGGGTTTTGCCACCAAGTACTAAGTCATGTTTTGCAGAGGGGTCAAATACTTATTTCCCTCATTAAAATGCTAATCAATTTATAACATTTTTCACATGCGTTTTTCTGGATTTTTTTGTTGTTATTCTGTCTCTCACTGTTCAAATAAACCTACAATTATAGACTGATCATTTCTTTGTCAGTGGGCAAACATACAAAATCAGCAGGGGAACAAATACTTTTTTCCCCCTCACTGTAATTGCATTGTAATAACCCCCAGGAAAAAGCCATTCTTACACATACGGACCAGATACAGCTCCCTTTTCGGCAATAGGCCAATTCTCTCCTATTGGTCCTTCAGCCTCACCAGATTCATCTCAAGTTAATCAATTATTTGACTCAGAGTAGCTGCATAACCAAACCAAGCCTAAGCACTGTTTCAGAGTCATACAGTTAACACTCATCTCCCACTGTAGGCCTACTACATGTCCCAATGTGAATATTATACCCTGTCTGTGCTCCCCACAGATTTAGGAAGGAGAACATATAGGGAGTAAGGTATCATGTAGCCAGCTTTAAGCTAAGCAAGCACAGCTCAGAATCAGATAGGAATGGTGTTTGTTCAGAAACCAATATTTACTAAGGACATATTGCAGCCAGTCTCTGTACTGTATGAACAAATAGCCAGTGTATCTGCATTTGCAATAAACATTGCTATGCACTAGAGCAGGGATGGGTAACTTTGATGGGGGTGGGGGCCACCAACAAATCTTAACTCATCATGAGGTGCCGCAGTTGCTCGCGGGTCCAAGTACTACACATTTTGCCATGGCACGGAGAGAAATGTTAGTTTTTTATTAAGATACTTGAGTGTGACTGACTAACAAAAGCAAATGGGGGCCCCCGGCCTGTAATTCGACCATGATAACAAGTTTAGATAGCTGGCCGCTAAACTAACTTAGTAATCTAAAATAAAATAGCTAGCATGGACTAATTGACTGACTATCAGTGACTGACATGAGAGAAAAACTGCTGACGCACACACACATTTCAAAATGGGGGGAGGGGGGTTGATCCGAGGGCCTTGAAAAGGGGGGCCACCAGTTGCCCATCCCTGCACTCGAGTTACCCACGTCTGTAACGGCACGGTGAGTTTTGTCATGCATTTACAGGAAACAAATGCTAAAGCAACTTCTGACAAAGGAGACGCTAACTACCTCTCCACAATGTGCCTCTGTTGAAGGGTAGTTTCTGTCCATCACTCTTTCCTCATTATCTACCAGTGTTTTATTAGAAACTTTTGGGACCCTAAAATAAAGTATAGCCATCGCTTTTCAGTTGGATAAACAACCTAAAAGGCCAATGTTGCTAAAAAGTCCTAGAGGCCCCCCCAGCTCTCTGCCCCCACCCACCCACCTCTACACCCAATAAAACATATAGTAGAGTAGGACTAATATGATTTAGAGTCACTGAACCACATTGAAACATGCTGCCGAGACAGTTTGACCAACATCTCAAAGTAGTCAGATTATTGGGAGCATTAAAATAATCTTGGCTAAGTAGGAGCAACAAAAGATGCTCACAAAGAGAGCACGGTTAGATTACAGAACTAGAATAGTCAAATATGGCAACAGAACGCCACAACAATTTAGGCCCACCATCGTAATCTTCATTAGTGGAAGCTTGGAATTGTACAGTAACGATATAGTGGATATGGAACGACAAGCCAAGAGCAAACCACTGACTAGGAATTCCTTTTAAAAGTGATGAATTAAAATAGATCTTTAGATAGATCAGAAAGACTAGACAACAAATCAGAATAGAATGATCAAACAAAACCAAGATGAGTTTACAGTCGTCTAAACTTAGCACATTATTCTCCCCCAAGTGCAAACTACAGCAAATACCATAGCATTGATGAAATCCACCTGCCTCTCTCAGTACATACAGCACACCTCATCTATACCCAGCGAGTGGGACCTGAGAGAGTGAGGCAGGACTCATTCACCAGGACGTTAAATCAACCCCATAGACAACAATTGTGTGGCATATTATGAATCATGGTGAGGTGTGGCTGCTATGAGGTGAGATTGATAGGGACAAATGAGCAATCATCTGATGGCCTTCCACTGTTGGCTTTCTGCTGATCGGCTAAAGCCGGGTACTGTAGATGGAGGCTGGGTGGGGTGTGGTGGGGGATTTGGGAGGTTAAGAGGGAGAGGGGGGCAAGCTGGGGTGCTAAAGGGGTGTATTTGCTATTCGCTCACTGCAGTGATATGTTTGTTTTGAAGGGAGGGGATTGAGGGGGCCCCAAGGGGAATTCAGGGGGCCCAGTAGCTCAAGCATAACAGGGCTTAATGATCAACTAATCTACCCTCCCCTTGCTGGACTGGGGTATATAACACAGGCCTGCCTGCTGCTCTCACATCTTTCTAGCAGAGTGACAGAGAGAGATGTAGAGAGAGAGAGAGAGAGAGAGCGAGAAAGAGGTGTACAGACAGACGGAGAGTGAAAGTAGGGCAGCGGAAGGAAGAACAGAGAGAGAGACTACTTCTTGCTATTCCACGACTGCTGAGAGAGATTTGACCATGAAGCTCTTCTGCCTCTTGTTCCTGATGGGTGTGTCTACAGTTCAGGCAGCTCATCAGGACAACTCCAGGGTCTACCCCACCGTACCCTCTCAACTCCAGCCCCAGACGCAGCCTCCAGCTGAGGCCAAGTCCCGCTTTGCCATGCTGGACGATGTCCGTCTCCTTGCCAACGGCTTGCTCCAACTGGGTCAGAGCCTCAGGGAATTTGTCCACAAGACCAAGGCCCAGATCAACGACATCTTCCAAAAACTCAACATCTTTGACCGCTCTTTCTACCAGCTCTCTGTGGTCACCTCTGAGATAAAGGAGGAAGAGGAGGAGCTGAAGAAGACCACCACATTCCTCAAGGCCAACAACGAGGAGATCCGGAACCTGTCACTGGAGATCAACTCCAAGATCAACAGTATCCTGCAAGAGAGGAGCCAGCTGCAGAGTAAAGTAGGAGGGCTGGAGGAGAAACTGAAGGGACTGTCAGAGAGCATGATGCCCGCAGAGCAGCTCAACGAGATCAAGTCACTCAAGGTACACTGCTGACCTTCACATATTAAATCAGTACTGAGATTTATGATTTATTTTGTTCTAGAATAAGATTGAGTGTTTCTGGCACACATATTCAACATATTTAAACATATACAATTTCTACTGAATATTGCATCAAATTTTCTTTGACAAGTTTAAGTTTAAGTTATTAATGAAAACATACCTTTTTAATGAGTAGTAATGATTTCAATTTCAAGTTATGCCATTGGGAAATGTATTTTAATGTGAGCATTAACAAGACAGTGTTAACTGGTCTGTTTCAGGGTGTGATTGAGGCTCAGGAGAGGACCATCACGGACCTGCTGAAAGCTGTGAGGGAGCAGCACGATCAGCTCAACCACCAAAAAACTAAGATCAAGACTCTGGAGGAAAAGGTACACATCTCTGTTGCTTAAAGAGATTCTTGAATTGTATACAGTAGACCAAAGGTAATGGCCATTTCTTTCATCCCTGTTCAATCACTAAAAATATTTAAGGAGACAAGACCATACCGTTTTAAAATTTTGCCTGCTATTCCAGATCAGCATTGGCAATTTCCAGGACACGACTGACAAAGCAGCGGATTCCAACTCGGAGACGCCAGACATGTTTGAATACCTGACAGGCAACTCCACTGGTCTGGACACAGACCTATCCATGGACTGCAGTGATCTGTTCAACAGAGGAGAGAGAAACAGCGGGGTGTACTCTATCAAGCCAAACCAGTCTGAGCCTTTCAACGTGTACTGTGAACTGACCTCAGGTAAGACACAATCCCATCTCAAATTCTCAACCAACTATGTGACAGTAATGTGTCAAGCAATTTCTTTGCATTACATACAAGTGTTAGCAGTTGATGTTACTCTTCAATAACACAAACCCCAAAGCAAATCAGGGGGAGGAAAATAGGTTTATTCACCAAAGAGAACAAATCATGCGGGGAGGTAGATAGATGTTCATGCTCCCCCATCCTCAGTGATTCTCTCCATAGAACAAAGCAACAGGATTTAATTTATAACCCCCCCACACTAGCCTGTGGCTGACCAATTAGAAGTCCTTGCAGTACAACCAAATAACAAGTATCCTGCTCCAGACTCAATGTACAGATGATTCAGACCAATGAAAGCATAGCACACGTAGCTATGAGTTCAGGACTGACAATCCTAACAGATTCTAAACAGATGTTGAACTGAAAAACAACTATTTTCATTGATCGTTAATTCTAGTCCTCTCGTCCTCTGCGTTGTGTATAGATCTTCGACATATTCTAACACAAGTCTAAATGGACTTAGTCTAGACAAAACAGACAAGCAGAATCCAGTCTAAGAGAAACAGGATCATGCAGGCTATCAGAAGGAAATAAGTGCTTCCTACGACTTTCCCTAATCAGTCTAGAGAAAGGAACTGGACTTTCTTGATGTTGTGTTTCTCTGTCCTTTTATTTTACTACATGTCCCATCTCCCACATCTACAGAAGGAGGTTCAACAGTCATCCAAAGCAGGGAGGACGGGTCTGTGGATTTTGACCAGGCATGGGAGAAGTACGAGAACGGATTTGGGGATCTGGAAAGTTAGTTTGGCTTATTTCTTTCTATCAGTAAATTTTGTCAGTGATGTGGACAGTAGAGCCCGACCTATATGTTTTTTGGGGTTCGATACAGATTCAGATTTTTGGGGGGAGAAAACTTACAGATACCGATATATCTGCCGATATAATGAAAAAGTGTAATTTTCCCCACTGAATTCTCATAAATTGCCATCCAAATGAGCAATTGTCCAATCTCTATGCTTCAAATGTCGATTAAATACATTGTGACAATAATGACATGAGAATGGCCGCAAGTGTTCAGATAAGCATTAGATTCCCTTTTTTCATCCTATTTATTGTGTGTCGGTTATCGTTGGACTAGCGATAAAAGGCCAATATCGGCCGATATTATCGTTGAACCGATGTATCGGTCGGGATCTAGTAGACAGTCAATACATCTCTATCTGTAAAGAACGAAAAAAAATATATATCTTTATGGCTCAATTCAACTCAGCTGCAAACACCCATACCTGATTATGCAGTTCTATCCTGATTCCAGTCTACAAAGGCCTGTAGGCATTCATAAAGCAGGAAACAGCCAATACAGCCACACTCCACCACTCTTAAGTACTTCCTGAAGGAACAGGGGACAGGAAACAGTTATTGTGAATTAGCTTAGCGTCTGACTAGACAAAGCAATAGCTGCACTTCACTTCAGCCAGGCTTGGACCCCAGGACATAGGCATATAGTCCTACTGCATTCCAACAATGCCACAGGTTCTTTAAGCTAGGAATTGTTCAGTGTCCGTTTCTGTCGCTGCTACGAGCATAATTATGTCATCACACCCATGACTACAGTATGCAGCCAGGGGCTAGGGAAAACAGTATTGAGTGTCAGAACTTGCCCCACACTATTTAACACAAGTCATGGGCCAAGGCATACAGAACAAAACAAAGTAGCTAGGCCTACAGTATAGAATCTGAACTGGATGTGGCTGTCCATTACAGCTTTATGGCCATTTGATGGCATTGTATGCGTTTGTGATCTGTTAAAGTAGAGTTCTGATATCTGTGTGTGATCTGTGTTACGATAGACTTGTTCTAACAGAATGTGTGTGTTCTCTGTGTTATCATAAGACAGTTCTGACAGAATGTGTGTTTTATCTGTGTGTTGTAGCTCTATGGCCATTCAATGACATTTATGTGTGTTATCTGTGTTATTGTAGGAGAGTTCTGGCTGGGCCTGAGGAAGATCCACAGCCTTGCTGGTCAGGGTGAATCTATCCTGCGTATTGAGCTGGAGGACTGGAAGGAGGAGAGGAGGTCTGTAGAGTACCAGTTCACCCTGGAGGGACCCCAGGCTCACTACACCCTCCACCTCACCCACCTGTCTGGTGATCTGCCCGACGCCATGGGCAACCACAGTGGCATGAGATTCTCAACCAAGGACAGAGACAACGACAACCTCCAGGACTCAAACTGCGCCAAAAACTACACAGGTATGTATTGACCACACACCTGATGCAACTATAGGTACTGACTACACACTTGGTACAGGTTCACAGCACTGTCTGGTACCATACACCTGTTAAAGACATTTCCAAGCAGGCAGCACAGAGATTGACTACGGGTTCTAGACTTGTTATATAATTTAACCCATTTCTGGCAGGTGGCTGGTGGTTCAATGCCTGTGGCGACACCAACCTGAACGGCAGGTACATGTGGCTGAGGTCAAAGGGTCGTTCCATGAGGAGGAAAGGAATCCAGTGGAAACCTATGGGGACCTCCTACTCCCTCAAGACCACCAAGATCTCCATACGACCCACCTCACCGGCCCCCCTCACCTCAAGCCCCCCTTAACCTAGTCCCCACCTACATTACACCTCGTTGGTATGGCAACAACAAATACACCCCCTCTCGCCGTAACCTTCCACTTACCCACCCTCACATTACACATTGTTGGCATGGTAGCAACAGATAGAGCAGTTGTTGGCAGTAGAAAAAAAGTCAGCCGCCAATAACAGCCAGCCAACAATTTGTATGACAGAGAAAATAAGCTGATTCGTCAGAATGATGCAATAGCAGTCAGCCGGTCAATGACCTCACAAATTGTTCCAGAAACACACAGAGTTGGGTAACAACTGGGAGGGGAAATCAGTTTCATAAGAGCCAAATTTTGGTTTGGATGTAATGTCAGATGATTCAACACTGTCTGTCCTGGTCTGCAACACATCCCAGCACTGAGAAGTTAGGCTACTTTCAATGGGTGAAAAAAATGATTCAATTAAGCAATTATATAACCGACAGAACACTCTGCTTTAGATAGTTACTACTCATTATGTTAAATGAACGAACTGCATGTGACAAAGGCATAATCCTCAGGCATGTCCTTATCCACTGATTTATCACTCTATATTGTATTTCTGCACTTCGGTGGCTGTTGCTGAATGTACCAAATATTCACACGTAAAGTAGACAAAAGATAAACATGATGCATAGATCTTCAAATGTATATGAGCTTAGTGTTTTCACCATCTTTTTTTTTACTTTATACTGTATTTAAAACCATTTTGATAATGTTCTATTAAATGTACTGCCAGGTTAGTTAACGTCAGGTCATTTACATTGGTCATATTGACTCTCGTCTCCTGCCAACTCTTATCTTTCTGCTGCATTTAAAACGGCTGCTACTTACTGTACATATTTTATGTTTCTTACTAAATATTGCTGAGCGATTAAATTAAATGTAGTTTTTTCCCCCATTACTGAACTAATTGAACACATTTTATTTTTACAAAATCGAATTTCCCCACCCCCCCCAAAAAAAACACTAATCGCTCAGCACTATTACTTCCACCTTATCAGAGAGACTCTGGTAAACTACTGTATATGTATAATGACAAATAAAACCAACATACTCAAAACAAATATACTGCTGTCCTTTGTATTCTTTGCCAACGAAAAACAAACTGGGCTAACGATCTAATGCCATCTAAGCAGGTTTAGGCAATGCTTTACCAACCACAGGTCATCACACCCCTGGCCTATAAACTCAACAGTCTGATCAGCCCACAATGCTGACAACACTCTTGAAACATTATTTGCATAACTATCGTATGCAACTGAGAGGCCAATATACAGTACACTCAACCTACAGTGAGCACACTGCCTTTGCTACTGTACCCAGATGTACTGTACAGCTTATCCAATCAACATGTACAGTGGGGAGAACAAGTATTTGATACACTGCTGATTTTGCAGGTTTTCCTACTTACAAAGCATGTAGAGGTCTGTAATTTTTATCATAGGTACACTTCAACTGTGAGAGACGGAATCTAAAACAAAAATCCAGAAAATCACATTGTATGATTTTTAAGTAATTAATTTGCATTTTATTGCATGACATAAGTATTTGATCACCTACCAACCAGTAAGAATTCCGGCTCTCACAGACCTGTTAGTTTTTCTTTAAGAAGCCCTCCTGTTCTCCACTCATTACCTGTATTAACTGCACCAGTTTGAACTCGTTACCTGTATAAAAGACACCTGTCCACACACTCAATCAAACAGACTCCAACCTCTCCACAATGGCCAAGACCAGAGAGCTGTGTAAGGACATCAGGGATAAAATTGTAGACCTGCACAAGGCTGGGATGGGCTACAGGACAATAGGCAAGCAGCTTGGTGAGCAACAACTGTTGGAGCAATTATTAGAAAATGGAAGAAGTTCAAGATGACGGTCAATCTCCCTCGGTCTGGGGCACCATGCAAGATCTCACCTCGTGGGGCATCAATGATCATGAGGAAGGTGAGGGATCAGCCCAGAACTACACCGCAGGACCTGGTCAATGACCTGAAGAGAGCTGGGACCACAGTCTCAAAGAAAACCATTAGTAACACAATACGCAGTCATGGATTAAAATCCTGCAGCGCACGCAAGGTCCCCCTGCTCAAGCCAGCGCATGTCCAGGCCCGTCTGAAGTTTTCCAATGACCATCTGGATGATCCAGAGGAGGAATGGGAGAAGGTCATGTGGTCTGATGAGACAAAAATAGAGCTTTTTGGTCTAAACTCCACTCGCCGTGTTTGGAGGAAGAAGAAGGATGAGTACAACCCCAAGAACACCATCCCAACCGTGAAGCATGGAGGTGGAAACATCATTCTTTTGGGATGCTTTTCTGCAAAGGGGACAGGACGACTGCACCGTATTGAGGGGAGGATGGATGGGGCCATGTATCGCGAGATCTTGGCCAACAACCTTCTTCCCTCAGTAAGAGCATTGAAGATGGGTCGTGGCTGGGTCTTCCAGCATGACAACGACCCGAACACACAGCCAGGGCAACTAAGGAGTGGCTCCGTAAGAAGCATCTCAAGATCCTGGAGTGGCCTAGCCAGTCTCCAGACCTGAACCCAATAGAAAATCTTTGGAGGGAGCTGAAAGTCTGTATTGCCCAGCGACAGCCCATGAAACCTGAAGGATCTGGAGAAGGTCTGTATGGAGGAGTGGGCCAAAATCCCTGCTGCAATGTGTGCAAACCTGGTCAAGAACTACAGGAAACGTATGATCTCTGTAATTGCAAACAAAGGTTTCTGTACCAAATATTAAGTTCTGCTTTTCTGATGTATCAAATACTTATGTCATGCAATAAAATGCAAATTAATTACTTAAAAATCATACAATGTGATTTTCTGGATTTTTGTTTTAGATTCCGTCACTCACAGTTGAAGAGTACCTATGATAAAAATTACAGTCTTCTACATGCTTTGTAAGTGGGAAAACCTGCAAAATCGGCAGTGTATCAAATACTTGTGCTCCCCACTGTATGTAAATGTACATAGGTAAATAAACTTCAGAGCTCACAGTGTTTTCTACCAAAATTGGTCAGCAATTTTGGTGAGTTGGTCAACCATGGTCAGCCAGTGCTGTGATAAGATAGTGTAAGACAATTCATTTGAAGATGATCTGCACTGTGTGTGTGTTAGCTAGCTAGCCAGACAGGTTTAGTGGAATGATTGCAGTAGTTCTTCAAATTAACTACCAATATACAAACATTCCATACAAACAATGCTGTCAATCCACAGCCATACAGTGGCTGAAATAAGATGATGATAGGACTTAGACAAGTTGTAAATGCAAGTACAGGTATTGTAATATCACTCATAGCATTCCAAGAAAACAAACATGTAGACATGGTCTGTTTACATATTTTTACATCTTAGGAAGTAACTATAGTAAGTGCCTATTAAGTTCTAGGTAACAGGGTTGACTATTTTATCTAATATCAGTCATAAATCCCTGTGTGACAGGGGGAATGGAAGCTTGCTGTGTGCAACAGGGAGTGGCAATTTAACGCGTCACAAAAAGTAATTGCTAAAGCATTTCCAACCCGTCGTTGACGGTTGAAGTGTTATGCTCAACCGGCTCAGTTTTCCACCACAAAACCCCAGAACATTGCCAAAAAGGGTAGAACCTAAATGAATCACATGAAATAAATCATAATCTTCAGAAATTACTGTCAAAGCAACAAAATAACTAGGGCTTTACAATTATGGTAAAACCAACACTTTTTGGAGTAAGTGGGTTAAAGCATCCTAAAAGATAATCTTTTGCACGTTGGCAAACCTTTTTCATATTAAAAATCGAACTTATTGAGTTATCCATGTGATCTACATTAAAGGGCACTTCATTTAATAAAATAAAAAATAATCTATATTGGTGCACAACTTCTATTAAAATATAAATGGGACAGAAAAGGGACTTTTTGTGGAACAAATCACATGACAATATTTTAGGTTGACAATAACTATTACATGTAGTGATGCACCTATATGACATTTTTGGCTGATACCGATATCCAATATTTTCCTTGCCAAAAAAAAACTGATACCGATATTAACAATTTTAGCGGCCTTTTAAGCATTCTAGTACAGTTAAATAGTTAACACACACACATGAATGCAGCGGTCTAAGGCACTGCATGTCAGTGCAAGAGGCATCACTACAGTCCCTGGTTCGAATCCAGGCTGTATCACATCCAGCCGTGATTGGGAGTCTCATAGGGTGGCGCACAATTGGCCCAGCGTTGTCCGGGGTAGGCCGTCATTGTACATAAGAATTTGTTCTTAACTGACTTGCCTAGTTAAATAAAGGTTATACAGACACACACAAAAGTCATTTTGTTAGCATTTACGCATGTCCCCATTACCAGTAAAATATAATCAAAACCTATTTCTTTCACTTACTTGCTGTGCTGTTTCGTTCAGTCGTTTCATTCTCAACCAGGATTTCTATGGAACGCCGTTTGGGTCTTTGCGGGTCAAAGAAGATACTATCTGATGTGTCAAATAACACTATTTGACGTGTCAAATAAGCTTGTTGACCAATCGGGACCCTAATATGACTGCACGTCACATAATAATTTAACACGTTCATACATTGTTTACATAGTTATAACACATTGATTACACTATCACTCGTAATTCATTTGTCACAACTATTCATCGATACATATGCTATGATGCTGGTAATGTTGTCTCGCACACCTACAGTGCAGGTCACAAAAAAAAGCTAGCTAGCTCATGGATGCAAACAATGTTCTTCCCCAAAAACATAGCAAAACAACAATCTGTTTCAGTAGCTATAGTTAGCTAGCTAACTATATAGCTAGGTGTCAACATCTAAAATAACCCTAATTTATAAAACAGTTCTTATTTGATTAATGGTGGTCGGACCCATCTATGTGAAGCTAGCCACAATAAGGATTAGTCACAATAGTGGAATTTGCTGTTAGCCTTCAAAATATAAGTATGGCACAATTCTACTATTTGTATTCATTTGCATCACTGTCAATGACATACTTTTATTTTGAAGGCAAACCGCAAATCCCACTATTGTGCCTAATCCTTATTGTGGCTAGCTTCACAACACATAACCCGGTCCGGTCGAGTGTCACTAGCCAGATTAAGCTAGCTGGCTGCTTGTAACTTTAGCTTTGGACAACAGGGTTAAGTAGCTGGCTAGCTATTTATTTTCATTAACTGAAGTTCAATTTCAATATGCGAACAACAAGTGGCAACCTAGCTAATACTTACTCACAAGAATTCCTAAATCATTGCTAAGAATAATGAAAACGACTACATGTTTTACTGGTCATTGTTTTCAGGCTGGTTGTATTGGTGCTAGCTAGGTACCAAGCTAAAGCTAGCTACCCCAGAAGTTGCGGTCGAACAAATTATGCTTTATTACCAACGCGGTATTGTAAACATATCGTGCGTGGCCGGTGTTGCTTGTTTGCGGACTTTTTTGTACAGCTTTGACAGTGCTACTGTATCTTTTTTGACACGCAAAGACCCAAACGGCATTCCATAGTATGTATGTCGTGAAGCTAATAGCAGTGACGCTATTACTGTGTAACTCCGGTAGGGCAACGTCGGAAAAATAGCGCACTTGGTAGTGTGCACCGTTGCTCGACCAGTCGACGAAAGCCAACATCACCCACGACAGAGAACGGTTGATTGTCAAGGGTAATGAATTCCATCATCTTGGCTTTAATGAATTTCGCCTTTGAGTTGTCACGCTGAAATTGTGTTACTCTTTCAAATGACTGCTTGACTTGTTGACTGCTCGATCCACACAGCAGACATTGTGGGCTAGTTTAGGAATGCTGTGTTGCACGTATAGCACACAATTTTATGTGGCGTCATTACGTCATGTACCTTTGTTATATAGGTATGCACGTCAGCTTTGACATCGGTTTTGCACATCGGGCATTAAACTAGACATCGGCTGATACCGATGTTGGCATTTTTAGCTAATATCGGCCATTTCCGATATATCGTGCATCCCTAATTACAGGACTTCTGATATATTCTATTTTACTTTTATTTTCCTGCAAAAGCAGGAAATGCATCACCTACAGAATGCCTCTACTGCCATTTATTCCAATTAGAATGGTTTGGATTTCTCCCTGACCAAAATGGATGCCATTACCAAACCATTCTGGAACTTTGAGGGTTCATGATATATCCCCTCTAGTAATGTAATAGGATCTCTATGGTTTGTACCACATCAATCTCCTTAACCAGGAAGTATGCAGAGCAACTAAAGCAGAGTTACAAAAGCTGGCAGGAGCTCAGTCTAGGAAGGCCCTGACTGCTATCAGCAGACAAACAAAGCCTCAGGGAAGCTGAAGTGGTCATGTCAACACAAACTCTGATAAGGGTCCTCTCGCTCTTTCCTTCTTTCTCCCTCTCTCATTCCCTCCATGCCACCACAGTGTCTGATAAGAGCCCTCTCTCCCCCCTTCATCTCCCTTTTTCTCTCTCGCCATGTCAACACAGCATCTGATAAAAGTCCTATCTCCCTCACTCTCTGACCTTGACTAAAACAGCAGCAGGGCTCAGGAGGTCACTCAACACAAGGCTGTGTGCAGTTAGTCCGTCGATCAGGCAGTCACACGGGACATGGGGTGATGTTACAGATTGTTACATGTTGAACCTGATGCGCAATGGCTAGGAGGAAAGCTTAATATCAACAGGAAGGCCTGTAGGTTGTGTGTTGTGCTGCTCTGTTACAGTAGTGTTACCCCCATGGCTCAGATGAAAGTGAGACAGAGTGGAAGAGAGAAAGACCGTTTGGTTCGTCTGTGTCCTCCAGGCTCTAGTGTGTTTGATCAGAACAGTTAGACGGAAATACACAGTCTCAAAAACAGGAAGGACTTCATGTGTGTCACATTCCCCTTGAGGACTAGGAATGATATCAACGTGTCAGGAATGCCCTGTTGGTGGTATTAGATTGTAAGTTTAAGGATGGTATTGGATTACAAATTCAAGCCCTCTAGCACAAACTTTCGCCGTACCTTACTATTGTTAAACTACAGACTTACCAGACCTGATCACAGGGATGGCTAGCTCTAGAAGTCCCGTTGAACTGTTGAGGAATGTGATTGCTTTTCATAAATTGCTTGTAAGTACTGTATGTTTTTATTGCATTGCATTTGTAAAATGCTGTATTTGTATGCAGGGCTCACTTGAAAAAGAGGCCTTGGTCTCAATGGGATTTCCCTGCTAAAATAAAGTTGAAATAAAAATCGATGTATGTCATCTTGTTATGTTGCCTGCTGGTTGGTTGGTAGAGTTGTGTATCATTACACGTAGCTGGTGTTGGGTAAGGCTAAGTAATGTACAGTGCATTCGGAAAGTATTCAGACCCCTTAACTTTTTCCACATTTGTTACATTACAGCCTTATTCTAAAATTGATTAAATTGTTGTTGTTTGTTTACTCATCTACACACACACACAAACTACACCATAATGTCAAAGCAAAAACAGGTAAAGAATTTTTTCCAACTTTATAAAAAAATTAAAAACTGAAATATCACATTTACATAAGTATCCATTATGTAAATAAAGTTTGTTTTTAATTTTAAATACCTGTTTCCGCTTTGTCATTACGGGGTAGTGTGTGGAGATTAACGAGCAAGACATTTTTGAAATCCATTTTAGAATAAGGCTGTAACGTAACAAAATGTGGAAAAAAAGTAGAGGGGTCTAAATACTTTCCGAATGCACTGTAAGTGGTATTGTTTCATTACCTGTAGGTGGTGTTGGGTAATGCTAGCTAGGTAATGCACTGTAAGTGGTATTGTTTCATTACCTGTAGGTGGTGTTTGGTACGTAGACGTCCCTGGGTGGGAACTCCAGTATCTCCCTGGTGGGGCGGACCCTGCTGTCTGGGTAGGGCTTGACCTGCTGGAGGTCAGGGGTCAAGCAGTAGTGGGGGTTCTCTGGGGCCGGCGAGATGTCAATCTTCAGCTGGGCTGGAGAGAACAAGACAGGGTAAATAACATAAACATCACACACAGAGCTCTACACCTCAACGAATATCTAAGCCTAATGGACTGATATGGCAGTGGTGCGCCCTCACTGGAAGTTATACGTAAGTCAGAGGTTTTCAAAGTGTGGGGCACCAGAGAATCAGTGGAGGCATGAAAGGAAAGTCAAACTGTATACTCTTCTCTAATAACAAATAAATCTTAGGTCTTTTTCGTTAGATAAATAAAAAGCAAATTTTTTCTGGGGTCAGGATTAATGACTTCAATCAGGACAGTGTCCATCAATAAAAAGTTGTTCTCCAACAGTTTATTGAAACTACTGTATTTATTTGATAAATTAATATATTTTTCTTGATTTTCTCTGACAGGAGGCCCACTGTCTCAGACTTTGAAAAAGCCTGATGTAAGTAATTAGATGTGCTTGCTGAAAGCAAAGCACAACTTTAGAAACTGTTATTATTATTATTATTATTATTATTATTATTATTATTATTATTATTATTATTATTATTATTATTGCGCTGGAACCTCTAGCACTAAAACCGTAAAAGCTACCAACACCAAAACAACTTTAACATTTGCAGATTGGCACTGGTCAGAATGCTTTTTGATACAACTTATAATTTTCAAACTACAACCATATTTGCATTAATCCCAATGCATTTCAATGGCCATAGACTTCAACAGGAAACATTCCAGTCGTAACCAGTCTTTCACCGTTTAAGCTAGAAACACCATACAAACTTTCAAGCGCAGTCTGGAATAGGTTGCATGCAGCTTTTTGATACCATTTGAATTATAACTTGTATTTTTTTTATTTAACTTGAACAGGTTTTCATTCAGGGGAACCCAATTGAGACCAGTGTCTCATTCTCAATGGTGCAATGAGAACAAACAATTCAAAAATCGACATTATAATGCAATAAAACAGCAACAAAAGATACTACTAGATACATTACAACACAAATAAATTATTACAAATCAACCAAAACACTTGCAACACTCAGTGAATTCATTCCTTATCAGCGTTCTAAACGGCCCTATTGGCACCAGCGATCCAAGACGTAATGAGGATTGTAACTGATTCCAAACATGGGTGGGGCGTTAACACTAAAGGCTGATTTACCAAGAGTTAACCAATCCTGTGAGCGGGTTTGGTGCCTCTTATATACTTTAACAGAGAAGTGAGACATGTTAGAAGCTTGTGCAGCAGAGCTTTGTAAACCAAAAGGGAGCAACAGTTTCTTTATCAATCCAAAAGCCAAGATATTTATGGGTGGGAACCTGCAACCATCCAATGCATAAATGTGTAAATCAAGAACATATTTAGTTTTTTCCACATTAAGTACCAATTTTAAATCAACAAGGCAACAAAATCAGATTGCAGCTCTAACATAGCCTGGTCAGCAACAGGAGCAATAGCGCACATAAGTGTGTCATCTGCAAAATTCTTATTTACAATGACGGCCTAGTAACAGTGGGTTAACTGCCTTTTTCAGGGGCAGGACAGATTTTTACCTTGTCAGCTCGGGGATTCGATCTAGCAGTCTTCCGGTTACTGGCCCAACGCTCTAACCACTAGGCTACCCTGCCGCCCCTTGATGGGGGTGGGGGCCACACAAAATCTGAACTCATCATGATGGGCCACAGTGGCTCACGGGTCAGCATACCCACATCCATACAAAGCCGGCACTAGACTTTTGGGGGCCCTACATGACATTTTGTTGGATTCCCACCACTATATTTAATTAATATTGTTTTGGGGGGGGTGCATGCTACACTACTGCTTATAACTAACTGTAAGTACAACAATAAGAAATCAAAGATCTGTCAAATTATATTCAGCTCCAGCTATGCATTTGGTTTGCTAACTTGCTAGCTAAGTGGCTAGATGTCAAGATCAAGCTTCCTGGTTACAGCAGAGATATTCAATCCCCTCCTGGATCAAGATCCCTGTTGTCTAAATTATTTTGTACGTAAATTTTTTATAAAATAAATATTATTGTTTCTATTTTTCTTTGTTGTTAAAATTGCGCCCCTTGTGTGCACTTCCGGTAATGCCATATACCCCACTACGGTAGGAAAATCTGGAGACCACCCAACCCAGAATTACAATAAGATCAATTTTCAACATTTACATGAAACAGTCCAAGGCCACAGCTGCGGGTTTTCAGATCAGTCTCCAACACAAACATGCTATGATCAGTAGGTAACCCTCTATATAAAATAGCCACGGGTTGGCATGATATGGTAAAGATACAACATTGCTTAGAACTGTGCCATGTGTAAATGTGCATAAATTATCCATAGGCTTGAAGGGGAAGTAATTTGGATATGCCACAGCTTTTGAACTGTTTGTAGCTCAGTTGGTAGAGCATAGCGCTTGTAACGCCAGGGTAGAGGGTTCGAGGAGATACTGGCCCATGTTGACTCCAATGCTTACCACAGTTGTGTCAAGTTGGCTGGATATCCTTTGGGTGGTGGACCATTCTTGATACACACTGGATACTGTTGAGCGTGAAAAACCCAGCAGCATTTCAGTTCTTGACACACTCAAACCGGTGCGCCTGGCACTTACTACCATACCCACGTTCAAAGGCACTTCATCTTTTGTCTTGCACATTCACCCTCAATGGCACACAATCCATGTCTCAATTGTCTCAAGGCTTAAAAAACCTTCCTCCTCTTCATCTACACTGACTGAAGTGTATTTAACAAGTGACATCAATAAGGGATAATAGCTTTCATCTGGATTCACCTGGTCAGTCTGTCATGGAAAGAGTAGGTGTTCCTAATGTTTTGTACACTCAGTGTAGTACTCATTCAAGCCTTCTATATTATCCGACTATAACACACTATAATAACTACACACCACGCCAAAATAGATCACTTTAACTAACACATAGCCTTTGAAAACTCTATTACTACCTACAACTTCTACCATTACAACTGCCGTCCCTACCACGAGTAATACTATTTCACAACCATAAATACTTCAAGACTAGCAAGCACACCACATTTACTTCAGTAAATGTCCTTCTCTAGTTAATGTATAGATATGGTGATTTAATTCAAAAGATTGTGTTTATTGACGCAGTGAGTAGTGCTGATGGTGGTGGTGTTACTGTACCTGTGATGGGTCTCAGTCTCCTCAGTACAGAAGATGGCCTCCTCATGTCAGCTAAAAACTTGTACAGGTCCTCATCACTCAACCTGTCCCCCTCCTGTTTAAAGAAGTTGGTGACCGTGAGGGTAGCAGGTCTGAAGCTGCTCAGACTACATGACTCATCTCCACTGGTGGTCCTCTCTAGGGAGCGCCGGCCCGCAATGCTTGAGTTCCTCCTCTCCGACCATGACCCTTTCCTCTCTGGGGGGGCAACAGAAAGCCACAGCCAGGGTCAGAGTTACAGAATCACCATTACATCACAAGGTCAAAGGTAATCATATAGACCATATAGTTCTGCCCCTGAACAAGGCAGTTAACCCATTGTTCCTAGGCCGTCATTGAAAATAAGAATTTGTTCTTAACTGACTTGCCTAGTTAAATAAAGGTAAAATAAAATGAAACTCTCCATCAGCAACCTTACCCCCAGTATGACTAATGTCCACCTGATGACTCACATAGACAAACTGCACGGCCCTGTTCTGTTCTCAGCTGACACGGACATCCAGGAAGAACTGGCCGTTCTCTGTGGTAATCAATTCAACTCTGTACAACTTTATTGATCCCCAAGCGTTCTGACCTGGCAGTCCTATCTCCAGCTCAGTGTCTCTCTCCAGGCTACCAGCGCTGTTCACAATGTTCATCAGGTGGATGGCTGTCCAGGCGAAGGGCATCCGGTACCGACCCAGACGTGTACAGAACTGCTCCGACTGGCTCCGCAACTTGTCCAACTTCTCTTTGTTCTATATATGAAAGGAGAGACAATCAATACATCTACCTCCATCTGTTGGTGATCTACACCACTGAATCTACCCATAAACATAATCTACCTAAACTATGAAAAGATTACCATCACTTTGAGTCTATTGCTTATTTGAATGTTTTTTTAAGAACGTTCTTACCTTGGCTGTGTCAGACTCTTTGAAGACCATGTAGGGCTCTGCACACTCTCCTATATCTCCCTGCTGCAACACCTTCTCCAGCTGGGGACAGTCAACACACAGGAAGGAAGTTATCAGTCAGTACTCCCATACAGTTCAGCAGATCCAATGTACAGGAAGTGATTAAGTTAACTTTGCAAAAATTCCCTGGTTTTTCAGAAATCCCTGTTGGATGATTAACTTACATCTTATTCCCTTTAGATTTTTTATTTTTTTTACATTTAGGGAATTTTGCAACTCTAGAAATGTGCGTGATGCTGACCTGTATGACAAGGAAGACGTCCTGGGAGGGGTATGTGATGGAGAAGATGGCTGAGCGGGCCAGGGTGGAGATGGCTGCTGTCTGGATGTGGGAGCGCAGCATCCCTTTAGTCTGCTCTGAGTTCAGGTCGAATAAGAAGTTCTCTGATATCTGATGAGGGAGAGCGACGTGACATTTTGAATGGAATAAACAGTGTAAAAAGACAGGAGACTAGTCTGATATTGATATCAGTTAGTGCAATGTATTTCTCAATCCATTACCAATCGTTAATCTGACAACACTGAAGTTTCTAAAAACTCAAAAATATTTGTTCACTGTAAATTGACTGAGCATGGAAGAGGGGCTTGGAGGGACTTTATTTTAAATTGGTTACTGCTTCCCTCTAACATTTGATGCATATGAGCAACGATTGAGTGTTACTCATACAGATACATGGTATGATTTAAAGAGCACTCACACAATGATAACAAGTCTCATATGTAAACTTTTATAGCCCAGTCATCTAGTTCATGTTGGACTCTTAATGAATTCTCAGAGACTGACCCAACAACTCAGGGCCGAGTGGCATTGAGGAAAACATAACAGCTTACCTTTTTCTTTTCCTTGACATCGTATAAGGCCAAACTGGCGAATATGGGCTCGATTTCGATCTCAAACCTTGAAGGGGAAAAAGGATTGGGTCAGTAGAAAGCAGAAGGCAGTTAAAAAGAGTGCAGCTAAAATGCTTTTTAAAGGTCGGGTCGGTGTGTCCTCCCACTTACTTCAAGGACAAGCACTTGACAAGTAACCTCTGGCCAAAGTGCTCCTTAGGGACGTCAGGCACACAGTGGCGCTCTATGGGTTCCTCCTGAGGACGCAGAGAACGAAGAACGAAGAAGAAAACAGTTTCTGTATGGTACACTATGTATTGGAATATGCGGTGTATAAACACTATCTGAGGAAATGTATTTTCACACTCGTGTGAAACCAGTAGCGTCTACTTCGTGAATTTTCGCAGCTTTAAAAAGCCATGTGATGTGACAGCATTAGCATCGGCAGGGTTGCCAGGTCTAGCAAAAATTTCTAGGCCAATGACTACTCAAAACCGCCCACAAGGCCTGAAAACTAACCCATTTATTTTCTGCAGCAAGAGAGTAGTTGCCACATTTAGCCAATAAACCCTTTTTCAATAACGTTTTTGAGCTAATTAAGAAGGAATATCGACTTAACTTCTAATGACCTTAGAAAAATTGGGTTTTCCATCAAAATCATTTTTGTGAACTAATGTGACTAATAAAATAATTTTTATATGTAGCAAGAGAAAAGATAATTTGCTGTTCAACTATTTTCTGGCAATTGTGCTGTTATTATGTGCCAGATGTTAAGACTACAAACCGTTATAAATAGCCTGTTAGATTGACTTGTCATTCAATAGAATTAGGCTAGGTCTACTGACTAAAATCTTAGTTTATGATTGTAATTAAACTTGGCCATGGTTTGGTTAGCTAGATGCAGGCTATAGCCCCTGATACAGTGGCTTGCTAAAGTATTCACCCCCTTGGCATTTTTTCTATTTTGTAGTCTTACAAACTGGAATTAAAATGGATTTTTGGGGTGTTTGTATCATTTGATTTACACAACATGCCTACCACTTTGAAGACGCAACATTTTTTTGGTGAAACAAAACTTGAGCGTGCATAACTATCCCCCCCAAAGTCAATACTTTGTAGAGACACATTTTGCAGCAATTACAGCTGCAAGTCTCCTGGGGTGTCTATATAAGCTTGGCACATCTAGCCACTAGGATTTTCGCCAATTCTTCAAGGCAAAACTGCTCCAGCTCCTTCAAGTTGGATGGTTCCGCATGTGTACAGCAATCTTTAAGTCCTACCACAGATTCTCAATTGGATTGAGGTCTGTGCTTTGACTAGGCCATTCCAAGACATTTAAATGTTTCCCATTAAACCACTCAAGTGTTGCTTCAGCAGTATGCTTAGGGTCATTGTCCTGCTGGAAGGTGAACCTCCGTCCCAGTCTCAAATCTCTGGAAGACTGAAACAGGTTTCCCTCAAGAATATCCCTGTATTTCGCGCCATCCATAATTCCTGCAATTCTGACCAGTTTCCCAGTCCCTGCCGATGAAAAACATCCCCACAGCATGACGCTGCCACCACAATGCTTCACTGTGGGGATGGTGTTCTCGGGATGATGACGTGTGTTGGGTTTGCGACAGACATAGCGTTTTCCTTGATGGCCAAAAAGCTCCCTTTTAGTCTCATCTGACCAGAGTACCTTTTTCCATATGTTTGGGGAGTCTCCCACATGCCTTTTGGCAAACACCAAACATGTTTGCTTATTTTTTCTTTAAGCAATGGCTTTTTTCTGGCCACTCTTCCGTAAAGCTCAGCTCTGTGGAGTGTACGGCTTAAAGTGGTCCTATGGACAGATATTCCAATCTCCGCAGTGGAGCTTTGCAGCTCCTTCAGGGTTTTCTTTGGTCTCTTTGTTGCCTCTCTGATCAATACCCTCCTTGCCTGGTCTGTGAGTTTTGGTGAGCGACACTCTCTTGGCAGGTTTGTTGTGGTGCCAGATTCTTTACATTTTTTATAATGGATTTAACAGTGCTCCGTGGGATGTTCAAAGTTTCAGATATTTTTTTACAACCCAACCCTGATCTGTACTTCTCCACAACTTTGTTCCTGACCTGTTTGGAGAGCTCCTTGGTCTTCATGGTGCCGCTTGCTTGGTGGTGTTGCAGACTCTGGGGCCTTTCAGAACAGGTGTATATATACACTGAGATCATGTGACACTTAAAGTCCACCTGTGTGCAATCTAACTATAAGGTAATTGGTTACACCAAATCTTATTTAGGGGCTTCACATGCACGGATCCACTTTTCCATATATTTTTTATTTTTTTTAAGTTCCTTAAACAAGTTATTTTTTTCATTTCACTTCACCAATTTGGACTATTTTGTTTATGTCCATTACATGAAATCCAAATAAAAATCAATTTAAAACTAAAGCAACAAAATAGGAAAAATGCCAAGGGAGATACTTTTGTAAGGCACTGTAGGCCTACACCTCATTTCAGATATCCTAGAGTAGCCTAGGCAAGATGTAAAATGAATGATTTAGCAGCTTTAGCAATTGATGGCCAACAGATAGATGGCTAATCTTCTGTCCATAACAGAAGAACGCGAGGTAGTTCCATAACTTCCATTTCAAATTCCCACTCGCATTAAGCAATAAGGCACGAGGGGGTGTGGTATATGGCCAATATACCACGGCTAAGGGCTGTTCTTACGCACGACGCATCGCGGTGTGTCTGGACACAGCCGATAGCCATAGTATATTGGCCATATACCACAAACCCCCGAGGTGCCTTATTGCTATTATAAACTGGTTACCAATGTAATTAGCAGTAAAAATACATGTTTTGTCATACCCTTGATATACGGTCTGATATACCATGGCTGTCAGCCAATCAGCATTCAGGGCTCAAACCACCCAGTTTATAATGCAGTTTAAACCACCTTCAAGCGAATTTATCTAACGCGCTCTACAGCGCCTAAAGCCGTTATTTCTTGATACGCATCCGTTCGAACATGTTAATATGTTTTATGGGAAAAGGGTTGGAAACAGGTGTCTCCATAATGACAATCTAAATAGCCTACCTACAACTGGTAAAAAGCTATCACAACGTGAACACCTGCTGTTCTGTCTCCTCTCACTCACGTGACTCAGCTGCCTGCTTGCAGCGCTGTGTCAACACACAGACACCGCTCTGGCCCTTTCCTTCCACACCTCACTCACTCAGCAACAGGCTGCCTCACAGTTAGCAGCAGGGCACAGTGAAATATATATTTTAAAGAAATTGCCAAGGAGGCCACGGTGCAATTTAGAAGTGGCCCAAAAACCCACAACCAATACATTTTCACCTGCCACATATTTTTTTAATTAACCAATTTGCGGGAAAACCGCAGGACATGGCAACCCTGATCATGGCTGACGATACAAATTAATGTGAGGAGACAGACATGCACAAGACATGCAAAGCAAACACTGGCCTGACACGTCAAAAGGCACTCCAGTCCCTATGGAGAAATGGAGCAGTGTGTGTGCCTCTGTCCTAACCTCTTCGAGGGCGGGGTGCAGGGCGAAGAGCTCGCGATGGCGGTTGGACTTGCGGTGCTCCTCATTGTGCCGGTCGATCTCCTCGTTGGGGGCTCGGTCCAGCAAATGGGGCAGGAGGGCGTCGGGGACAGAGTTCTTCAGGTCAAAGATACTGCAGGCCCAGCTGCCACGCGGAGTGTCGTCTATGGACATGGACCTACGCTTCAGGTCATCCTGGGGTAGGACAAACACACAGGTTAGGGAGGGCCTATATATACACACACACACTATAAAAAGATTGAAAGCGTAAGATGACCACCCCGTTGTTATGGGCTACCTAGTCGACTGCCCCATTGCTATGGGTTACCTGGTCGTCGTGAAAAGCGCTAACGTCTGGCATCTCATCAGCCTCAAACACCTGTTTGGGCAGGCCTTTCTGCCTCTCCTTCTGCTTGTCCAGGGTGTTAGGGTTAAACCCAGTACCAAGCTTATGGTATCTGTTGAAATAAGTAGACCAGAATGCAAGTGTTGAGGTGTAATAAATAACTAGCCGCCAGGTGTAATTGTAAAAATGTGTAAAATACAGGTTAAAATGTGGGTGTTAAGGCATAATGAATAGGTTCTATAAAAGGTCACACTCCCTAAATAATAGAGAGGAGCCTTACTTTCTGTTGACAACGGCCCAGTCCTCAGTGTAGGACCTGACACAGTCTCTGACGTGGGCGTCATTGTGCCTGGAAGGAAAAGAGATACTGCACGTTACAGTCAAAGTCTCATCCTCAACACCAGATGTGTTCAGTGAGGTTTACTGTTCATATGTTGCAGATGGAAACATAATTAATAGAGCTATTGCTGATTACCTATTTCTTGGGGCTTTCTAGTTCAAAAAAGGGGCTTAGTTCGTGGGTGTGGCAGGTGGCGTGAACGGCCCGTTTAGAGAACATTTTAGAGGCCCTGTCATGACAAAGTGTCCCCCTGTCAAAAAGTAATGGTAATTACAAATGCCCTTAACTAGGTGTCTTCGCCAGACAGACAGACAAAAGTGAGAAAGAATGAAAGTGAGAGAGGGAGAGAGAGGTGGGAAGAGAGTGGAAAACCGACAGAGAGATGGAGAGAGAAACAGATAGAGAAAGACAGCAGTGCAAATGTACTTAGACTAGAGTATTTCAACAACTCTTCTCTTCCAACTTGTTAGGCAATCATATGTACCTAAAGGGGAAGGATGGCCAGCCACACAGGAGGGGGATTTTTTACTAAGGAGCAGAAAGAGGCCGTGCTGACCGAGATGTATGCAGGCCATTTCGGAGTGAAACGCATGACTGCCAAAATCAACCTACTGTTCTCTTCTTCTGACGGGGAATTGTCAAGGTGGAGGACAGCTGGGCAAGTGAAATAACCTTTTGTTTATCAATCACATTCTATTATATCTGAAATTATTATGATTTCAATGAATGTCACTTTTTGCTTAAAAGGTCAGTACCCTGTCTAGCCTGCCAGAAGTTTGAGGGCAAAGACCGTGGCGCCAGAGTTAGGGGTGGACCCTTCACAAAATCCAGGAATGGCAACAGCTGGTGTCTGAAAGTGACCGATCACTTTACCAAGTGGGTGGAGGCAATACCCTTTAAGGTCAGTAAAGGACGAGTACGTTCTTAACTCTACATTTTATTCTGTAACCCATTAAAAAGCGTGCTTGCAACCAAAAATAGATTTTTGTTTTGTATGATACACCCTCAAGGACGAGACTGGCGAGGCCACCTCCAAGGCGAAGATGGACATCTTCAACCCCCATCTTGAGTGACCGAGGTCATGAACGCTGGAACAAGTTATATTCTGTCACCAACGGTTTGTTTTGTTTATTTTTTACAATTTGTTTTTGTTTTTCCATGGTACATAAATCAGACATATTTCAATATCTTACATTGTCAATAGATATCGCTTTCCTACCCCCTCCTCCAGGATTTCTGAATGGACCAACCAGACCCTCAAGACTGCCATGGGCAAGTCCCTTGATTGGTACCAGGAAGTGAATGAATGTATTTCCTGCACACAACTGCATCAAGGCCTCTGAGTACGGACGGGAGCCGCAGCTGTTGACTGAGGTAAACAATGCGATTGTATATACAATTATTGCATATACTGTAGTCTTTCAAATTTGTGATTGACTTAGTGTTGTTTGTCTATTGCTATTTTTGTTCAACATACAGGCACGGACTGAGAAGGATGTGGAGGTTTTTGACCAGGTAAAAATGATTTGGTTTACATTTAAGTAAGAAAGAAATGGTAATCTTCTTCAATTTACCTCTCCAAATTACTTTCGGACCATCAACCCCCCAGTCGGAGGGGGACCACATTGAGGTAGGCTATACCTTCCAAAAGTTATGAAAAGTACATATCTCCCATTTATAACTCTGCACTAATCCATCAAATTTTTTCGCAGTATAGGGTAACTTGTGTGTTTGCTTGTTTACGTCTCCGTCTCCTACCCTGTCCCGTAAACTCCAGGAACAGGACCTAGGGGTTCTGCCCAACCCCCAGACGGATCCACCTGATGTACTCCATTTCCAACCCCCAAAGAATCTGTGAAAATAATGCCAACTGTACCAAAAAATATCAGATTTTATGTATTAAAATCTTAAATATTGCCAGGTTGGTTTTCACAGCTGTTTCACAAGGTGTTCATTGTAAGTTGTAAGGTATCCTTTGATGGTATTTATTTGTTCCACATTATTCAATGTTGTATCCTAGGACCTACAATAGATGCATATACAGTATATATATATATTCAACCACAAGGGTGTACGAATGAGCTATGCGAGATAAATGCTTTTCTATCATAATAAAGGACTACTGAAATTATATGATTTCAGCGTAGACAAGGGAAGGGCAGGTTAAAACATTAACATGACAGCCAGACAAGCCAGTGTATGAATCAAACAGATTTGCATATGAATGGAGCAGAAATTAGCTGACTTCGTGACCTGTAAGGTAAGTAACTAATGTGTCAAGCAGATTACACATTTTCTTTGCCATTTCCAAAACGTAGCAACGTTTAACGCATGGATTTCATGTTGTAATTTTAACACGGTACCCAAGAGTAGTTTGAAGTAATGCTTTCATTTTATTAGCTAAACAAAACTTGTTTAAACAACGAAATTGTAGCGGAAATCAGCCTTGTTCGCATAGCGATGATGAAAATAACGTCATTTAGGCTGTAATGATCTCAAATTCTAATCATTAGGCCATTACATCGTTGATATAGCAACGAACACTAATTGTTTATCAAATCCCATTGTGACGCAGAGGGGGACACTTTTTGGCATGACAGCACCCATCTTGGCGGTGTAGAGAAATCTTAGCATTTTTAAGCCAATTTCCTACAACTCTACAAAATATCTCCATGGAGATGAGACATTTTTGCAGTTTTAAAGCAAATTTCCTGCAATTCTACATATTCTGCCACTGAGCGATATATATATATATATATATATATATATATATATATATAAATATAAATAATGTAGGTCCATGATCTTTTCTAAATACTTTATATCTGGTTTAAGCCGTTTAAATATACACAAAGTGTTTTTCCATCCCGAAAATGTATAAAAATTATAATTGGCGACCAGAAAAAACGCTTGGGCGGCAAGCCCAAGGATTTCAATGGCAGAAAAATCTCATCTATTTTACCGGACAAATAGTATTATTCAAAACCAGATCAGTTATTTGCTTTATTCATTTGGTAAATCAATAAGTGTAATCGTGTTAAAATGAGGAGATGCATCCTGTTAGCGGCACCTGAGTTAGACTTGATGTAGGTCTAGAGGAATCTGATAATGTCTCAACGGATAATACGGACTCAGCTCCTACTGTAAGGTGCTTCTTTTGGGGGGGGATGTCTACGGTAAGGCCCTTTTTGATAACTGTTGATATAAAAAAAGGCTTTAAATTAATTTATCTGATTCAGTTCCTCAGTACCAATTCTAACCCAGCCAGTCAGTATTGTCCCAGTCCAACACCTACCCTTCCTCAGGAACGGCCTGTCCCACTGTGCGACACTCTCTGGGGGTGCAGACCACCTCGATGTCGTCCGGAGGGAACTCGATCAGGTCCCTCAGGGGGCCCGACTCGATGATAGGTGGGTGAGTGCTGAGGTACTCCTCAAAATCCACTGGCTCCACTGCCTCTGTGAGAGGCACCTGGCAAAAGGAGAGGAAAAGCTTTGTTAGAGTGAATACAAAAATCTGAGAATATATCTGAAAAAGGCCTACCTGTATTACTAGCAAAGAAATATCAAGGCTTAGCTGTTCTAGTTCTAACCTGAGAACGTTTCAAAACCAATTCTCAGGGAACTGCATTTTTTTATATTGGCAGACAGCAGAGGCTACTCAGATGAGAACCATTCTCAGTGAATTTCATAAAAAAGTGTCACATTAAAAAAGCTATAATGTTTTGATAAAACTATACTAAATTTATTCACATGTCACCAAATAATTCATTAAAAACACACTATTTTGCAATGAAGGTCTACAGTAGCCTCAACAAAACTCTGTAGGGTTGCACCATGGTATAAACAGAACTACCCATCCTCCTCTGGGTACATTGACCTCAATACAAAACCTAGGAGGCTCATGGTTCTCACCCACTTCCATAGATGTCCTCCAACCTATCAGAGCTCTTGCCACATGAACTGACATTTTGTCCACTCAAAGGATCAGAGAATGAATCTAGTACTGAAAGCATAAGCTACAGCTAGCTAGCACTGTAGTGTATAAAATGTGGTGAGTAGTGACTCAAAGACAATAGTTGAACAGTTTAACACATTTCTTCAAAAATGAAGGAGAAGCGAGAGAGAGGAGAGAGAGAGCTAGCTCGCTCTATATTTCATACTATTTTTTTTTATAACTTTCAATTTTTACTTACTTAACTAGCTTATCTAGTTTAGCCTACTCAAAACACCTGGCTCACACAGAGAGGGATGCTATGTTAGCTAGCTGGCTATCCAACTATCTTCCAAGTCAAGGTAAGCTTTTTATTTTATAAATGTATTGCACCTGTTCAAGAATGGCTTTTTTTCCTTTATTCCGATTACAACCACTCACTTTCTATTTTTTTAAATGAAATTGTCAAAAAATATCGCTATTTTTAAAACAAGCCATAGAAAGTCTGTTGCAATTTCAGTTTAATCCACAAGAAGACAGAACAAATATTACAACAAATAATGACTCAACTCAAATATACAAAATGTAAAATTGTATAACCTTAAATTATATCATAAATAGGACTGGTGGAGTTATGCAGCTAACAAAAATATGGACATACAGCTAACATGCAGCTAAGAAAAATATATGGACATTTCTGCTCTATCCAAAGGAGTGGAAGGGGGAGAAAGTAAGGAACTTGTCTGTCGGGCCCTGCATTAAAGACCAAAATTGGTTAAAGAAAATTGTGATAAATGAAAAAGTCTACCAGTTTCATTTAAGGACCAAAACAATTGACAGCTGTGCCATACAGATTGCAAAAATAGAAATGCAACATGTAAAGTGTTGGTCCCGTGTTTCCTGATCTGAAATAAAAGATACCAGATATGTTCCATACACACAAAAAGTGTATTTCTCTCAAATGTTATACACAAGTTTGTTTATATCCCTGTAACTGAGCATTTCCCATTCGCCAAAATAATCCATCCACCTGACAGGTGTCACATATCAAGAAGCTGATTAAACAGCATGATCATTACACAAGTGCACATTGTGCAGTGGAAAATAAAAGGCAACTAAAATGTGCAGTTTTGTCACAACACAATGCGACAAAGGTCTCATGTTGAGGGAACAAGCAACTGGCATGCTGACGTAGCCTCTTGGGGATTGCTGGGGCGCTAGCTCCCCACTCCCGACAATACCCGGTGAAATGTGAGGCGCCAAATTCAAAATCCAAAAGTTGAATTATTAAACATCCACCAATATACAAGTGTTCCATACTCATCAAAAGCTCTGTTTCTTGGCAATATCACAGCGTTGTCAGATTTCAAAAAGGCTTTA
>QNTS01000496.1:488237-500644 GCA_003317085.1 Hucho hucho | reverse complement strand
AATCATTAGAACATTGGTTATGGTACTGTCCATGTGTAGATAGTTTTTTTGTCGTAGGTTCAGGAATGGCTGAAGAATTGCAACATTTACCTGGAGTTAACTCTGCATACAGCACTTCTGGGTGATTTGAAAAGTCCTAGTCAATCGATCAATAATACTTAGCAAAAATGTTTATCTTTATTTACAATCTGTAAAAATATAAGAAGAGAAAGCTTCAGACCTTCTGTGAAACATCACAGCACAGTTGAAAAATGTATGGCAAATAGAAATCAACTGATGGTGTTCAGAGATAGATGGGAGGGGTTGATAGGAGCTGAAGGATGGGACTAAAAACAAACAAAAGATAATGTAAAATATGCCGTGTCCGTAAAAGCTGGAAGTAGAAGCCTAAGTGTTGTGTGTCCATTAGTTTACTCCAATTAGGGGGGGGGGTGTATGGTTAGGGGAAAGAAAGATAGATAGAGAGATAGAGAGTAGTACCAGTACCAGTCAGAAGTTTGGACACACCTACTCATTCCAGTTTTTTTTTTTTTTTACTATTTTTCTACATTGATTAGATTCAACTTTGTCATTGAACAAGTACAACGAAATGCAGTTAGCATCTGACCAGAAGTGCAAATAAAAGTACAAAAAAATGTACAAAGTGAAACAATTAAGTACAATGTATGTTAAGTGGGATGTATAAATGTGCAATGAAGGCAAATGGCAAGTCTAAAAGTGCAATGAAGGCTAATTGAAAGTGCAAGGAGGCATGCAACTGAAATGCAGGGATAGCAGCAATGAGGTTACCAAGGTAGACATGTACAACTGAATAATGTCCTTAACTACTTGGGAGCACCGGCGCGCTAGCGGGCCACTCCCGACACTACCCCGTGAAATGCAAGGCGCCAAATTCAAAATCCAAAAGTTGAATTATTAAACATTCATCAATATACAAATGTTGCATAGTCATCAAAAGCTCTGCTTCTTGGCAATATCACAGCATTGTCAGATTTCAAAAAGGCTTTACGGCGAAAGCACAACATTTGATTGTTTGAGGATAGCACCTCCAATATTTATGCATTAGCATCAATTCATATCCAGCGCGGGTCACACAAAACCCATTATAAGAGCTTAAAAATATCACTTACCTTTCGAAGAACTTCTGCTGAGGGCTTCCCAAGTGTCCAACGAAGACATCCAATGGTTCTTTTGTTAGAAAAAGTAATGTATTATATCCATAAATCTCTGTTTGGTTGGCGCGTTATGATCATAAAATCCACTGTTGAGTCGCCCATTGAACAGTGAAGAGAACACGTTCAAATTATACCTATAAACTTTCTACAAACAAATCAATCATCATTTTTTATGTATCCTTATGTATATTTACTGTAATATTTCAACCGGACAATAACGTGAACAGGAAAGGAAAATAAACTGGGGCGCGCTCAATCTCGCGCGTGTCAAACGTTGTAAACAAAAGTGGTCCCCTGACTACTTCCTCTTCCTATCAGTTCTGCTTACTCCTAAAACTTCCAGTCTTTGTATAAAGACTGTTGACATCTAGTGGAAGCCATAGGTACTGCCATAGGTACTGATTAGGCAATGGAGAAGGTCATTTACAAAAAAAAAATGCAAATCCGGATGGATTTTCCTCGGGTTTTCGCCTGCTATATCAGTTCTGTTATACTCACATACATTATTTTAACACTCTTAGAGTGTTTCCTATCCAATAGTACTAATTATGTGCATATCCTATTTTCTGGGCCTGAGTGGCAGGCATTTTACTTTGGGCACGCCAGACTCTCCAAAACAGTCACCTCAGCTGCCGCTCCCTAAGAAGTTAATCAGACTTTGCAAAGCAACGTCAGAGTCCAGTAGTACCGTGAAGAGTGCAAAGAGAGTAGTGCAACAAGGTCCCTGAGAGGCAGTACTAAGCGGTGGGCGGGTGGATATGGCTTGTGCCGTGTCAGAGTTCAGCAGGGTTACAGTAGCTGGAAAGAAACTGTTCTTGGGCCTGCTAGTGCGGGAATGTAGAGACCTGTACCGCCTGCCTGATGGTAGGAGGGCAAACAGTTTGTGGCATGGATGTGAAGGGTCCCTGATGATGCCGCGCGCCCTACGCAGACACCGCTTGCGCTGGAGGTCTACGATGGCAAGAAGCTGGGCACCAGTGATGTGCTGGGCGGTTTTCACCACCCGTTGAATGGCCTTCCAGTCGGCCACGGAGCATCCCCCAATCCACACTGTGGCACAGTTAGTCAGAATGCTCTCGACCGTGCAGCTGTAAAACTTCACCAGGATCTTGGGAGACAGGCGGGCCTTCTTCAGCCTCCTCAAAAAGTACAGGCGCTGCTGCGCCTTTTTGACCAGGGTTGAAGGTGTTGAGGGTCCAGGAAAGGTCCTCGGAGATGTAGACACCCAGGAATTTGAAGCTGGGCACACGCTCCACCTCAGTGCCATCATTGAGAACTGGGCCGTGGCTGCAGCTTTTAAACTTTCTGTAATCCACAATGAGCTCCTTGGTTTCCTTTGCATTGAAGACCAAGTTGTTGTCAGCGCACCATGCAGCCAGGTGCTTGACCTCCTCCCTGTAGGCTGACTCGTCATTGTCACTGATTAGGCCTAAAACTGTGGTGTCGTCTGCGAACTTGACGCTGGTGTTGGAACAGTGTACAGGAACGCAGTCGTAGGTGAAGAGTACAGGAGGGGGCTCAGCAAGCAGCCCTGTGGTACACCGGTGTTCAGGGTTGAGGAGGTGAAGTTGTCTAACCTGACAGACTGGGGTCTGTTGGTTAGGAAGTCTAAAGTCCAGTTACAGAGAGAGGGTCTGATCCCTAGGTTTGGAGTTTGGTGACCAGCCTAGAGGGAATGACCGTATTGAATGCTGAACTGAAGTCTATGAACAGCATTCTCACATAGGTGTGGGTTTTGTCCAGGTGGGTCAGGGCAGAGTCTAAAGCTGTGGAGATGGCGTTTTCTGTAGACCTGTTCAGTCGGTAGGCAAACTGGTGGGGATCAAATGTTGGAGGGAGGCAGGACTTAAGGTAGGCCAAAACCAGTCTTTCGAAGCACTTAATGATCGTGGGGGTGAGTGCAACAGGTCGGAAGTCATTCAGGCTTGATGCGGTCGACTGCTTCGGCACTGGCACAATGGTTGCGGTCTTAAAGCACGTGGGGACAACCGCCTGGGCCAGTGACAGGTTGAAAATGTCAGTGAAGACCTCGGCCAGCTGCCCAGCACATGACCGGGACGCCATCAGGACCAGCAGCCTTGCGTGCATTCACCCTGCTCAGTGCAGACAACACATCTACTATGGATAGTCTGAGGGGGAGGTCGTCTGGGGTGAGCTCAGCTTTGATGGCTGGATCTTTGTTGTCCCTGTCGAAGCCGGCATAGAACCTGTTTAACTCGTCTGCAATGGAGACGTCGCTGGCTGTGGAGGTAAGGTTTTTTGGCCGGTAGTCTGTGATGGCTTGGATGCCCTGCCACATGCGTTGAGGGTCGGAGTTGTTGAAGTGCTCCTCAATCTGCAGTTTGTGGTCATGTTTAGCCATCTTGATGCCCTTTTTCAGGTTGGCCCTGGATGAGCTGTAGGCTTCCGCATCGCTGGATCTGAAAGCAGCGTTGCGTGCCTTTAGCAGTAGTCGGACCTCTCTGTTCATCCAAGGCTTCTGGTTGGGGAAGGTCTTTATTAGTTTATGGGTGGTGACATTGTTGATGCAGATGTTGATGTAATCCAGAACGGAAGAAGCATATGTTTCAATGTCCGCACGGGAGTCAAGGTTGGCAAACAATCTCCAGTCTGTGTGTTGAAACTGGTGCTGTAGTAATAAGTCTGACCCCTCTGGCCACACTGACTGTCCTCACTGATGGTTTCACACGTTTAATGAGGGATAAATACTTGGGGAGTAGGAACAGTGAAAGGTGATCAGACTGTCCCAGGTGGGGGAGGGGAATGGCTTTGTAAGCCTCCGGAATGTTTGTATACATGTGGTCTAGTGTATTGTCTCTAGTGGAGCAGGAGACATTTTGGTGGAATTTGGGAAAAACAGTTCAGATTTGAGTGGTTAAAACAATTAAAGCAACATCAGGATGTGCAGTTTTCTGTTTGCTAATAGCAACCTGCAGTTCTTTCATTGCTAGTTTAGCATTAGCATCCGGAGGTATAGTGGCTGCAGTAACAACAATGGATGTAAGCTCCCGAGGCAAGTAGAAAGGCCTGCACCTAATCATCAGGTACTCCAGATTGGTTGAGCAGTGACTCCCGGTTATGTTACGGTCTGTACACCATGCTTAGTTTATATAAATGCACAGACCACCTCCTCTGGTCTTACCAGAGTCCTCTGCCGTACGATCAGCCATGAAGACATCGCGCCCCTCTAGCCCACTAGCGTTGTCGGGTACGCTGTTGTTTAGCCACGTTTCTGTGAAAATCATGACCCTGCAATCCAATCCTTTTTTGTGAGATGATTCTTAGTCGTATTTCATCCGCCAGTGACCGGACGTTAGCGAGGAAAAGGCTAGGTAGTGAAAGCCGATGTAGGGTTAGCTTTTGCCTAGCCCAGAGGACACCCCGCTTCCCTCGCCTTTGTTTACGATCTCGACGCCGGCTCCGGGCACTTCCTCTCGCCAATGTTTCAGTCTCCTGGGGCATCTTCGCGATCTCCAGTGGAAGTTGTAAGTTGTCAAAAACGTTCTTTGTGCATTGTGTTCGAATATCCAGGAGTTCTTGTCGGCTATATAGAGTGTACGTCAGGCTGTACTGAGTGAATAAACAAAGAACTATTAAGTAAATTACTGCTATTTTGCAAAATCTGGGTAGACGCCGAGCCTCGTGTTGTACACGCGCCGCCATGTGTGTAGAGTAGCAGTCATACTGTACATTTAGCAGTCATATATTTAGCAGTCATACATTGTAGAATAATAGTGAAGACGTCAAAACTATGAAATAACACATATGGAATCATGTAGTAACCAACAAAGTATTAAAACAAATCAAAATATATTTTAAGTAGCCACCCTTTGCCTTGATGACAGCTTTGCACACTCTTGGCATTCTCTCAACCAGCTGCACGCACGCACACGCACACACACACACACATATATACTGTATATCACACACACTGGGCTCCAAAATTACTGGCACCCCTGACTAATATAATTAGAGAGATAAACTCAAAATACCAACATGTGAGAAATACTGTACTTTATTAATGTTTCAATGGAACCCACCAAAATCATTTATTGATTTAATTCAAAATCAACGTCCTCCAAATCAAGGTTTCACAATTAATGGCACCCTTAAATATTATTGTAAATAACATCTACCAATATTAAACCAGGAATTAAATTCCACTTAAAGTTTATCTAAGTGTTAAGGAACTATATAGAGCCATTACATCACTTCCTGTTTCACTAGGGTATAAAAATGAGGTAACACGCATGCAATATCCCTTTGTCATCCAACCCCATGAAGAAAAGAACTGGCAGTTCAAAAGGGACAGATGGTCGTAGACCTTCATAAACCTGGTAATGGCTAGGACACCTACACCACCCGATGTCACAGGAAGGCCAAAAAGATCATCAAGGACAACAACCACCCGAGCCACTGCCTGTTCACCCCACTATCATCCAGAAGGCGAGGTCAGTACAGGTGCATCAAAGCTGGGACCGAGAGACTGAATTTTTTTAATGTAATGTTTACATATCCGACATTACTCATCTCATATGTATATACTGTACTCTATACCATCTACTGCATCTTGCCTATGCCGGTCAGCCATCGCTCATCCATATATTTATATGTACATACTCGTATTCATACCTTTACACTTGTGTGTATTGGGTAGTTGTTGTGAAATTGTTAGATTACTTGTTAGATACTACTGCATGGTCGGAACTAGAAGCAGAAGCATTTCGCTACACTCGCATTAACTACTTACGGAGGGGTGGTGCGCTAGCGCCCCTCTCCCGACACTACCCGGTGAAATGTGAGGCGCCAAATTCAAAATCCAAAAGTTGAATTATTAAACATTCATCAATATACAAGTGAGGCATAGTCATCAAAAGCTCTGATTCTTGGCAATATCACAGCGTTGTCAGATTTCAAAAAGGCTTTATGGCGAAAGCACAACATTTAATTGTTTGAGGGTAGCTTCCCAAGTGTCCAACGAAGACAATCCATGCTTCTTTTGTTAGAAAAAGTCAAAATAAAAAGCCACTGTATGTATGTATGTATGTATGTATGAGTAGGTGTGTCCAGACTTTTGACATATATACACACACACACACACACACACACACACACACACACATATATATAAGGGAAAAAAGTATTTGATCCCCTGCTGATTTTGTACGTTTGCCCACTGACCAAGAAATTATCAGTCTATAATTTTAATGGTAGGTTTATTTGAACAGTGAGAGACAGAATAACAATAAAAAAAATCCAGAAAAACGCATGCGAAAAATTTTATAAATTTATTTGCATTTTAATGAGGGAAATAAGTATTTGAACCCCTCTCAATCAGAAAGATTTCTGGTTCCCAGGTGTCTTTTATACAGGTAACGAGCTGAGATTAGGAGCACACTCTTAAAGGGAGTGCTCCTAACCTCAGCTTGTTACCTGTATAAAAGATACCTGTCCACAGAAGCAATCAATCAATCAGATTCCAAACTCTCAACCATGACCAAGACCAAAGAGCTCTCCAATGATGTCAGGGACAAGATTGTAGACCTACACAAGGCTGGAATGGGCTACAAGACTATCGCCAAGCAGCTTGGTGAGAAGGTGACAACAGTTGGTGCGATTATTCGCAAATGGAAGAAACACAAAAGAACTGTCAATCTCCCTGTCAATTTACCTCTACCTCTCCTTCTGCAAAAACACCAAGATGCATTGTGGTTAGGCACTTACGGTGTTGCTTGCGGCGGCACCCATGTTGAGGTTCTTGAGGAGCTGTGGGGAGCCCCCATACTGACCAGCAATCTGCTTTCTCACCTCAGCTGCTACAGTCCTGCAGGGAGGTGAGGAGAGAGAAGCTTAGCAGTGAATATCAAACTGATAAGATTACAGGTATAACACGGAGAGCCAGATTATGGCTATAGGCTAAATTCTTTGCTTCCACAAATGGCAACCCTTCAGTCCAGACAGAGGCTAGCCACTAGTCACCAGACAGTATAATCTATTCAATCTAGGCCTTGCTTATGGAAAACAGTCAGAATTTGCCTCCAGGCTGCTTACGGTCAAAGATCTCTATCTATCTCACACACACACACACACACACACACACACACACGTTGGAAAAGTGGAAAAGGGCGTAAGCGTAACAAGTTAACAGATAAGGCCAGTTCATTTACTGCAGTAGTCTGGTCACTCTGAAGGACAGGTACAGTATAGTCAAGGGCAGTCGTTCTGTTGTGGGCCAAACATTACTATTATATATTATGGTCCCTGCTATTAGGACTCCCGAGTGGCGCAGCGGTCTAAGACACTGCATCTGAGTGCTAGCAGGGTCACAAGACACCCTGGTTGTGTATCACAACTGGCCATGATTGGGAATCCCATTGGGTGGCGCACAATTGGCCCAGCGTTTCCAACTGGCTTGCCTAGTTAAATAAAAGTTAAATAATAATAATAAAATGCTGTGGCCTGAGGGCTCTCTCCCTGGCCATGCTGGTGGCCTTACTGTTCCCTCTGACACTGCCGTATATCACACAACAGAACAAATAGGGAAGCAGTTCTGTTGTGGGCCAAACATTACTATTATGGTCCCTGAGGGCTCGCTCTTCCTGGCCATGGCCATGCTGGAGGCTTTACAGTCCTTACTGTTCCCTCTGACACCATTATGGGGTCCGCTGTGGCCTGGTCCCTGGCCAGACTGGGCCTGGTCCGGAGTAAGCAGAACGTCTAGAGCTGCCGACTCGTTGAAGTAGAAATATTCATCCAAATCGAGGTTAGTGATCGCTGTTCTGATGTCCAGAAGCCGTTTTCGGTCATAGGAAATATTATGTACAAAAAAAGGTAAAGAGCAGCGTAAAATGGCCGCTATCCACTGCACCGCCATCTCAGAGCATGCGCTGATCAGCTGACAAGTGTCTTCACTGACATTTTCAACCTCTACCTAACCCGGTCTGTAATACCTACAGTGCCTTCAGAAAGTATTCATACCCATTGACTGATTCCTCATTTGGTTGTGTTTCAGCCTAAATTCAAAATTTATTAAATATAAAAAGAATGTCTCACCCATCTACATACAACACCCCATAATGACAAAGTAAAAACATGTTTCACATTTTTGCAAATTTACTGAAAATGAAAATACAGAAATCTCATTTACATAATTATTCACACCCGAGTCAATACTAATGCTAAGTGATTAACAGAAATTGACCTGTCAGTTCAGTTATTTGAATTCCATTTTGTTCGTGTTTTTTCAGTGAACTCAATGCGCACATTGCACAGTTTATCTACAGCCTGAACTGTGTGATGTAGTAGGAAGTTGTAGTTTCCAACAGGCCAATAATCTACACAGTTTAGCGCATAAAATGTGGTAATTTTACTACAATGACCATAATCCATTACGCAAATACAGTGCATTCAGAAAGCATTCAGACTTTTTCCACATTTTGTTATGTTACAGCCTTATTCTAAAATGGATTAAATTGCTGAGCGCTCTGGAGCATGTTTCATCAAGGATCTCTCTGTACATTGCTCCGTTCATCTTTCCCTCGATCCTGACTAGTCTCCCAGTCCCTGACTGTGAAAGACATCCCCAAAGCATGATGCTGCCACCACCATGCCTCACCATAGGGACGGTGTCAGGTTTCCTCCAGACGTGAGGCTTGGCATTCAGGCCAAAGAGTTCAATCTTGGTTTCATCAGACCAGAGAATGTTTCTCATGATCAGAGTCGTTTAGGTGCCATTTGGCAAACTCCAAGCGGGCTGTTGTGTGCCTTTTACTGAGGAGTGGCTTTCGTCTGGCCACTACCATAAAGGCCTGATTGGTGGAGTGCTGCAGATGGTTGTCCTGCTGTAAAGTTCTCCCATCTCCACAGAGGAACTCTGTCAGTGACCATCGCGTACTTGGTCACCTCCCTGACCAAGGCCCTTCTCCCCCGATTGCTCAGTTTGGCCGGGCAGCCAGCTCTAAGTAGTCTTGGTGGTTCCAAACTTCTTCCACAATCCTGTCTCGGAGCTCTACCGACAATCCCTTTGACTTCATGGCTTGGTTTTTGCACTGTCAACAGTGGGACCTTATATAGACAGGTGTGTCCCTTTCCAAATCATGTCCAATCAATTGAATTTACCACAGGTGGATTCCAATCAAGTTGTAGAAACATCATGGATTATCAATGGAAACTGGAAGCACCTGAGCTCAATTTCGAGTCTCATAGCAAAAGGTCTGAATACTTACGTAAATAAGGTATAAATATTTCTAAAAAACGGTTTTCGCGTTGTCATTATGGGGGTATTGTGTGTAGATTGATGAGGATAAAAAAAAAAAAAATCATTTTAGAATAAGGCTGTAACGTAACAAAATGTTGAAAAACTGAAGGGGTCTGAATACGTTCCGAATACACTGTACTTGTTCGGTCTCTGTTTCTTTTATGCCTACTACGGAAGAGGCAGAAGAATGCGCAATCGTGAGGGGATATAGAGAGCAGCTGTTGCTTCGCGAGGCATTCAGCAGTCATAAAAGTATGGCTTATTTACTTTGAAGAACTACAAAATAGTGATTTTGTCAGACAGCATATACAGCAGCTTTATAGAGATGAGATGACTTGGAATGAAATAATAAAGTCATCAAATAAAACAAATGTAATATACATAGCAACTGAAATATTTTAAAGTAATGTGAATAAATTATGGTTAATTTAGTGATAAGCAGTAATGGGCAGACTATTATTAATTGTTGTATTATGTGTTACAGCATTCAACCAAAATAATAAAAAACAAAATAGAAAATCAAGATTATTTTTTAATAATCAAACCGAAACGATCTCAAAAAGCACTAATCGCTCAGCATCTAGTCAATACACTGTAGAAGCATCTTTGGCAGCGATTACAGCTGTGAGTCTTTCTGGATAAGTTTCTAAGAGCCTTCGACACCTGGATTGTGCAACATTTGCCCATTAACCTTTTAAAAAATATTCAAGCTCTGTCAAATTTGTTGTTGATCATTGCTAGACAACCATTTTCAGGTCTTGCCATAAGATTTAAGTCAAAACCGTAACTCGACTACTCAGGAACATTCACAGTCTTCTTGGTAAGCAACTCCAGTGTAGATTTGGCCTTGTGTTGTAGGTTACTATCCTGCTGAAAGGTGAATTTATCTCCCAGAGTCTGGTGGAAAGCAGAATGAACCATGTTTTCTTCTAGGATGCCAATGTCTTTTTGGTCCAAAACAACTCCCCAGTACTTAACGATTACAAGCATACCCATAACATGATGCAGCCACTAATACGCTTGAAAATATGGAGAGTGGTACTCAATGTGTTGTATTGGATTTGCACCAGGAAGGTTGAGGGGTCACGAGTGTGAAACTGAAAAACACGTGTGCCAATTGGTAGGAAGTAGAGGTCGACCAATTATAATTTTAACGCCGATACAGATTACTGGAGGACCAAAAAAATCTGATACCGATAAATCTGACAATTTATATATATATATATATATATATATATATATATATATATATATATATATATACACACACACACACACACACACACACACACACACACTTGAAGTCGGAAGTTTACATACACCTTAGCCAAATACATTTAAACTCAGTTTATCACAATTCCTGACATTTAATCCTAGTAAAAAAATCCCTGTCTTAGGTCAGTTAGGATCACCACTTGAAGAATGTGAAATGTCAAAATAATAGTAGGGAATGATTTATTTCAGCTTTTCATCACATTCCCAGTGGGTCAGAAGTTTACCTACACGCAATTAGTATTTGGTAGCATTGCCTTTAACTACTTAGGGAGTAGCGGCGCGCTAGCGGGCCACTCCCGACACTACCCGGTGAAAAGGCGCCAAATTCAAAATCCAAAAGTTGAATTATTAAACATTCATCAATATACAAGTGTTGCATAGTCATCAAAAGCTCTGATTCTTGCCAATATCACAGCGTTGTCAGATTTCAAAAAGGCTTTACGGCGAAAGCACAACATTTGATTGTTTGAGGATAGCACCCCACATATTTTCCACATTAGCATAATGTGTGACCCAGCGCGGGTCACACAAAACCCATATAAGAGCTAAACAATATCACTTACCTTTCGAAGAACTTCTGCTGAGGGCTTCCCAAGTGTCCAACGAAGACATCCAATGGTTCTTTTGTTAGAAAAAGTCATTTATTATATCCATAAATCTCAGTTTGGTTGGCGCGTTATGATCAGAAAAGCCAACGTCGAATCGCCCATTGAACCATGAAGAGAACGCGTTCAAATATACCTATCAACTTTTCCTAAACAAATCATAGATCATTTAAAATGCATTCTTAGCTATCCTTTTATGAATATTAGCGATAATATTTCACTCAGATGGTAACCTAAACATTATAAAAGGAAAATACAGTGGGGCGCGCACTCGGTCTCGCGCCCGTAAAATCTTGTTGACATCTGAGCTACCTGGACTATTTCCTGTTCCTATCCGTTCTGCTCAGGGCTACAGCTTCCAGGCTCTGTATAAAGACTGTTGACATCTAGTGGAAGCCATAGGTACTGCAGTCTCAGTCCTAGGTAAAATACAAATGAATAGGCACCCTGGAGAAGGTCGTTTACAAAAAGAAACTGCAAATCCGGATGGATTTTCCTTGGGTTTTCGCCTGCAATATCAGTTCTGTTATACTCACATTATTTTAACACTTTTAGAAACTTCAGTGTTTCCTATCCAATAGTACTAATTTTGTGCATATCCTATTTTCTGGGCCTGAGTGGCAGGCATTTTACTTTGGGCACGCCAGACTCTCCAAAACCGTCACCTATGCTGCCGCTCCCTAAGAAGTTATCTTGGGTCAAACATTTTGGGTTGCCTTCCACAAGCTTCCCACAATAAGTTGGGGGTATTTTGGCCCATTCTTCATGACAGAGCTGGTGTAACTAAGTCAGGTTTGAATGCCTCCTTGCTCGCACACGCTTTTTAGTTCTGCCCACAAATGTTCTATAGGATTGAGGTCATGGCTTTGTGATGGCCACTCCAATACTTTGACTTCGTTGTCCTTAGGCCATTTTGCCACGACTTTGGAAGTATGCTTGGGGTCATTGTCCATTTGGAAGACCCATTTGCGACCAAGCTTTAACTTCCTGGCGGATGTCTTGAGATGTCGCTTCAATATATCCACATCATTTTCCTTTCCTCATGATGCCATCTATTTTGTGAAGTGCACCAGTCCCTCCTGCAGCAAAGCACGC
>QNTS01000496.1:445655-487580 GCA_003317085.1 Hucho hucho | reverse complement strand
TGTATTTTATCCATAAATCTCCATTTGGTTCACGCGTTATAATCAGAAACTACAGCGTCCACTACTCCATTGAAACGTGACTAGAACTCGTTCATCTTATACCTATAAACTTGTCCAAGAACAATCAAACATAGTTTTAAATGTATCCTTAGGAACACTTTTACGTATATTTACTATAATAAATCAACCGGAATATAAACTGAGCTCTAAAGACGGAAAAAAACACAGTGCGCGCTTCCCGAGAGCGCGCATCCACTCCTATAGAGTTCCAAAGAGACACTTCCTTATTCCCTCTTCTTCTCTGCTCTAAAGCATCTATACAGAATCAAATCACTTTCTCGAGACTGTTGACATCCAGAGGAAGCGATCGGTACTGCATTCATATGCCCTTTTATGGGCATTTTCATGAGGGAGGGGTTCCAAATGAGGCACTCTGTGAAAACCCCTTTTTCCAGGACAGAAATTCCTTGGGGTTTTGCCTGCCATATCCGTTCTGTTTCACTCACAGACAAATGGTTAACAGTTTTGGAAAATGCAGAGTGTTTCCTATCCAATGGTACCAAATATGTGCATATCCTATTTTCTGGGCCTGAATGGGAGGCATTTTACTTTGGGCACGCCAGGCTCTCCAAAACGGTCACCTCGTGTGCTCATCCCTAAGAAGTTAACAAGAAATGTGTGGAGTGGTTGAAAAACGAGTTTTAATGACTCCAACCTAAGTGTATGTAAATTTCCGACTTCAACTGTGTGTATGTATGTATGTATGTATGTATATATATTTGTAATAATGACAACAGTACTGAATGAACACTTTCATTTTAACCTAACCTAAATAAAAATCTATTTAGTCTCAAATAAATAATGAAAGATGTTCAATTTGGTTTCAATAATGCAAAAACACAATGTTGGAGAAGAAAGTAAAAGTGCAATATGTGCCATGTAAAAAAGCTAACGTTTAAGTTCCTTGCTCAGAACATGAGAACATATGAAAGCTGGTGATTCAAATATTTCCAGTTAAGAAGTTTTAGGTTGTAGTTATTATAGGAATTATAGGACTATTTCTCTCTATACCATTTGTATTTCACATACCTTTGACTATTGGATGTTCTTATAGGCACTATAGTATTGCCAGCCTAATCTCGGGAGTTTGATAGGCTTGAAGTCATAAACAGCGCTGTGCTTCAAGCATTGCGAAGAGCTGCTGGCAAACGCAGGAAAGTGCTGTTTGAATTAATGTTTACGAGCCTGCTGCTGCCTACCACCGCTCAGTCAGACTGCTCTATCAAATATCAAATCACAGACTTAATTATAATAAAACACAGAAATATGAGCCATAGGTCATTAATATGGTCAAATCCGGAAACTATCATTTAGAAAACAAAACATTTATTTTTTGTTCAGTGAAATACGGAACCGTTCCGTATTTTATCGAACGGGTGGCAACCCTAAGTCTGAATATTGCTGTTACATTGCACAACCTTCAATGTTATGTCATAATAGATGTAAAATTCTGGCAAATTAATTACGGTCTTCGTTAGGAAGAAATGGTCTTCACACAGTTTGCAACGAGCCAGGCGGCCCAAACTGCTGCATATACCCTGACTCTGCTTGCACAGAACGCAAGAGAAGTAACACAATTTTCCTAGTTAATATTGCCTGCTAACATTAATTTATTTTAACTATATATGCAGGTTTAAAAGAATATACTTGTGTATTGATTTAAAAAAAGGCATTGATGTTTATGGTTAGGTACATTGGTGCAACGACAGTGCTTTTTTCGCAAATGCGCTTGTTAAATCATCACCCGTTTGGCGAAGTAGGCTGTGACTTGATGATAAATTAACAGGCACCGCATTGATTATTTGCAACGCAGGACAAGCTAGTTAAACTAGTAATATCATCAACCATGTGTAGTTAACTAGTGATTATGTGAAGATTGATTGTTTTTAATAAGATAAGTTTAATGCTAGCTAGCAACTTACCTTGGCTCCTTGCTGCACTCACGTAACAAGTGGTCAGCCTGCCACGCAGTCTCCACGTGGAGTGCAATGTAATCGGCCATAATCGGCATCCAAAAATGCAGATTACCGATTGTTATGAAAACTTGAAATCGGACCTTATTAAATCGGCCATATAGATTCCCTTGCTCATTAATCGGTCAACCTCTAGCAGGAAGAATGTTGGGGGGGGTGTTATAAACTGACATATGGAATTGTTTTAAGATGGTCATACCGTGGATCATTTAGCTTTTTGATTTCGAATTTTAGGACATGTACCAACATACGGGTGCGATCATTCTACAGGGGTCCCTGCAGCGTACACTCAAACTGGACCTTATATAGAAGGTCCAGTTTCGATTGACGCAACAGTCAGCATTTGAGCTGTCCACACTGTTTTTTCACATTAAACATTTTGCACAAACTTACAACGTTATTTCCTGAATGTGACCAGTTAACTTTTGGATGCAATGTTCAGACATTCACAGAAGTAGCGACAGCATAACACAATCATCCAAACTGGAAAATGTAGACTACATTAGTCCTAGTGCTAACTGAGGAAAGATTGACGTAATACAAGGCTGACAGAAACCATAATATGAATTAGCTAATAGCAATTACTATTGACAATTCATCACATCACGGGTGAGCTCACCATTAATCTAAATAATTCAGTAAAACTTTCAAAAAAATCTAAAGTATTCCGACGGTTGGTAGTTTGGGCACACTTTTTTTTTTACGTCAACCAAAGATAAGGAGAGAAGATGAGTTTGGTCTGTTTGTAGTATGCATGTTGAAGTGGGTGTGTCTTCTACCATCTTTCACTTCCCTTCATTGGCTTTTCCAGAAGTTTACTTGAAAGATGAGTGAGCATCCCTTCACCTCATTTTGTATTAACATCTTTGGTCTGACAGACGTTTACGTGACACCCAGAAGGCATTGTATAATGTCAACAAACATGGCGCCACACATAGCTGGCAAACAGCTTAGCATTACTCATCATAATCAGTACAATATTCAAAAAAGTATTTCACACATCACGTGTCCATTACAATCTATGCAAGAATTGGAATGCATGATTTGTTACCAGTACTTGAAAACATAAATAAAACAGTAAATACATTATGCTCCATACATACATACGGTATGCTACAGTAGAAACGACAACACGATATTAGGGATGCACCGATATGAAATTTTGGGCCGATACCGATATCCAATATTTTTCTTGACAAAAATTAAAAATTGTTGCAGCCTTAAGCATTCTAGTACAGTTAAATAGTTGAAACACACACAACCCCACACACACAAACCAAAAAGTTATTTTGTTGGCATTTACGTACGTCCCCATTACCAGTAAAACATAATCAAAGCCTACTTGACCCACCAATACTTAGTAAGCATAAATAACTGGTAAATATCATGCCCTGCACCAAAGTCAAGGGCAGGACAGAAACTGGCTCCGAATATAGATTCCATTGTTCATGCGTGGTTCGGACGGACCAGTCATCAGCACTATCTGCAGTGCCTCTATTCAAATGACTCTCTCCTAACACACAGAACGCCATACATTGCTGCTACTATTATATTTTTTGTATCCTGCTGCTCAGCAGGTTGTATGCATACAACTACCTCGTCTATCACTATCGTTATTGATATTGTTTGTGTACATACTGTATATTTTACTATATTAACACTATCTATTTCTGATATTGCTACTATGCAAATAACCTTTGGCTGTAACGTTTACACCTTCTGTAGAGACCCATCCACTTAGCAAGACTTAGCAAACTATTGATATATAAAATGAATATTGATATGGGTGGTCGTAACATGATTTTGTGACACAGACTTACTAAACACAAATGCTTTGTTTGTAAATTATGTCTGAGTGTTGGAGTGTGCCCCTGGCTATCCGTCAATAAAAAGTTTAAATAAAATTGGGCCGTCTGGTTTAAGGAATTTGAAATGATTTATACTTTCACTTTTGATACTTAAGTACATTTTAGCAATTCCATGTACTTTTGATACTTAAGTATTTTTAAAACCAAATACTTTTAGACTTTTACTCAACTAATATTTTACTGGGTGACTTAGTTTTACTTCAGTAATTTTCTAATAAGGTATCTTTACATCTGGACACTTTGATTACCTGGAATTTTTCCTTATTGTAGGCTACCACCACTTTCAGTCAATCTTTACTACTCTACTCAGTTTAGCACAGGACCTCACATGTGAATCCTTAAAGAGATGAGTGGGGCTGGCTTAAAAGATGGTGTGAACAATGCTGAATGGGTGTAGACAAAGGAGAGCTCTCGAGTAGGTACCAAACTATTCAAAGGCCCTTTTGTCAAAAGTGAGTTCACAAGTTTATCAACTTTCAAAGCAGAATTACTTTCCCATTGTTCTTCAAAAATGCAGTGTATGATATACCATTTTGTAGCTCTGAGTCTCTACTTTTTACCAATGTAAAAAAACTATTTCAATTTTTGCTACATAAGACCGAATCCAGGTGGTGAGTCACATATGACCAATTTCTTCACAACATGTTTCACATCCATCTTTAATTCCACTGGCATGAACAGCAAGCTACTGAAATTGACACAGCGCTTTTGGTTTTGTTCGTTTCAATAGACTTATTTGATCTAAATGCATTACCTTTAACTGTGGTTGACATAACTTTGAATTTTAGGGCTTTTGCTGGTAAACTACCACTGTCCATGACGATGTTATTAACGTCACTGTATAGCCGATTAAACTCAACTCCACGATTAAGGATGGAGTTGGGCGGCGACTCAGTTTGGGCAAACTGGAGCTCCATCACATAAAACAATTATTTATCATAAACTACTGATTTCAGCACCCAAAGGATAGCCCGCAATTACACAAGTAATTGTTCTGCGTAATTGCGGGCTATTCTTTGGGTACTGAAATCAGCACCTACAGTAAAGAGCTCCAATTCGGAGCTCGATTTCGCCCACGACTGGCATTGTAGCTACTGTGTTGCTTTCTTGCATTCTCTCGATGTGTCAGTGCTACCCAGCCGTAGCCACCAAGTTACCTCAACTGTCTTCTACGGATTCTCTAGTCAGTTCAATTAATGCTTACCTAAATCCTTGTAAAGACAGATAGTGGCTGGGTATGATAGATGTCAACCGTAGCTAAACTTCAACCCCGTATACAAGCAACGGCACGATACACAAAAATAACATTGCGAGAAACAGACAGCGCTGTACTATATGGCGGGTCTATGACTGGCACTGGGGGCATCTTTAATATGGCTAACGATAACTAGCTAGCTGGCAGGGCCTTATTTGGGGATGGCTTTGCCTTGAAACGGAGGGCAGAGGACGAGAGTTTTTTAAATACTGAAAACAGCGTAGCTTGAACGAGGGACTCAGTTCTATCAGTGTTAAAATTGGAAGTAACGCCCTTACCTGCTGATTTTTTGGGCGAATGCGCGGCGCTCAGCCATGACTGTAGACGCTGATGTGCTTGGGTTCCCAGACTTTCCGCTGCTGCCTCCGCTAAACGGCTTCCTCCCAAGGAAAAAAAGTAGTCTGGAATAGCTACCGTAAAGATCATAAAGCAGGCGCAGACGAACACACCCTGCCATTAGTCAGACTGTTTTTGAATGGCACCAAACACTTCATTAGCCAAACGCAAGCTTCAAAATGCAATTTGGCACATATTTGCTGTTGTATAAACTTCAATTTTCAAATTGTTATTTCAAATCCCACTGGATTATTTAAGACAATGCAAGTCCCATTTATTCTATCCATACAGTGTCTGAATATACATTTATGGAATGTAATGTTATGACACAATCAAAGTGAATTTTAAGCATGACTATATTATATTTCTATGATTGTAACTCGTTGATCAATTTTAAAGTTATTATAACACCAACAACGTAATGGAATGAATGAATGCGCTTGTAGTAGCCGTGTAGAATGTTGGTTTCTTAGTGTTCATAGCCATGGTAATCAACTGTACTGCAGAAATGGAACGTAAATCACAGAAATGGATGCTGTGGTGGCAGCTGCAGAGAAGTACTTGGGAGTACATGATTTTACTGCAGAGTTACTAGGTGTGTTGAACGTTAGTGTTCCGTCCTCCCAAGCTGCCGGCCTGGTGTAGGATCAGATAAGGCCAAGTAGTGGAATAGTGGTGAGGTTTTAATGGGTGTAGGTTAGTTGGTAGGGCAATTTTTTCTTCCCCTTTCCTCATCCATTTTCTCTTCCGTTTTTGTGACACAAAGTGTAGTGAATTCACACTCCAGAACAGTAGGCGGAAACACAGGCCTAGATAAGAGACTATAGATGAATAGGGACGCCGTGGCCAGCCTCACACTCCAGTACAGTAGGTGGCAGTGTATAAACCTTTCAGTTGGTTGCGAGCCGCCAATAAAACTTAAGAAGAAGTAGCAGGGCAGGTCCATGGATCTCATATTCTGGAGAGGAGAGACAACCTGAGGCGAAAGGTTGGTGAGACAGGGCGGTCACACATGGTAGCAGTGTTTGTTAGTGAGCCTAGTTTTGCAGTGCGTGAAGCTGTCCCTGTAAGGGGCTGTATCCCTGTGGGAAGTGGTCGGTCGGTTAGACCAACATCATGCCAGGAAGTGTGAAAGAGGGGAAGGGAGATGGTTGGGAGGTAGCTAATCTAAAGAGTTTACTAAAGCGGAAAGAGAGGGAGAAGGAGAGTGGCAGTAACAGTGACCAAGGTGGCTCGAGTGGAAAGGTTCCTGAGGAAAGTGGGGGGCGGAGTTTAAGGTTATTGTGAAGTTTAGGGGGAGAGAGACGAGCAGTAGCATTAACCCTCTTAAAGTATCAGACGTTTTGAGCAAAGAGATTGGAGACATTCTCCATACGACAATCCTGTCGAATGGGAACCTGCTAATCTTTTGCAAATCTGCAGCCCAATGGACCAAAGCCTTGAGACTGAAAACGCTGGTGAGAAAGGCAGTGGAGTGCTATGCCCCAGGACTGAACCAAAGAGCCAAGGGAGTCATTTATGGGGTATCGCTGGATAAAACAGAGGATGAGTTGAGGAACAATCTGGAGGGGCTCGAATCGTAGATGTCTTCCGGGTTCAAAGGGACTCGAAATGGACAGAGAAGCGAGGAGATCTTGCCACAGAGAGTGAACCTTGGATTCCTGAGCTTCACTGTCAAGCTATATGCGCAGCCTCCCTTGCGGTGCTATACGTGCCAGAGGTATGGGCATGTGGGAGCGGTGTGCAGGAGGACAAGAAGATGTGGGAAATGTGGAGGAGATCATGAGTACTCAGAGTGTGCAGGAGGAAAGCCGAAGTGTACAGAAGAGTTGAGTGGAGGAGGGAGGGAGTATCGTACGAAGAGGCGGCAAAACGAGTAGTGGGCAGCGCTGCTGCACAGATGCAGGTGAGAGCGCTGCTGTTAATGGGGGTTCCAAGGATGGCCCAGCACCAGTACTAGTGATTCCAGCTGACTTGTACTTGATCAAGAAGGAGTTCTTGGCCTTTATGTTGGAAGTGTTGTGGGTAGCGAGACAGGTGAACATGTCATCCGGCCTGAAAGATGCAGTGATTAAGCAAGAAGAGGCATTCTTAGAGATCAAGGATCAATCAGGGATGAGTTTGCACTCCTATATACAGGCAGTGAGGAGAGGTGGGTCTCAGGAGGACGGCGGTGTTGGGGAAGTGTCAGAATCGGATGATATGGAATGACGTTTATGATAGTGCCGTAGAATGCGAGAAGTTTAATCTCTAATGGGAAAGAATGTAAGAGGTTTGTGGATGTACAGTTGAAGTCGGAAGTTTACATACACTTAGGTTGGAGTCATTAAAACTCGTTTTTCAACCACTCCACAAATTTCTTGTTAACAAACTATAGTTTTTGCAAGTCTGTTAGGACATCTACTTTGTGCATGACACAAGTAATTTTTCCAACAGTTGTTTACGGACAGATTATTTCACTTATAATTCACTGTATCACAATTCCAGTGGGTCAGATGTTTACATACACTAAGTTGACTGGGCCTTTAAAACAGCTTGGAAAATTCCAGAAAATTATGTCATGGCTTTAGAAGCTTCTGATAGGCTATTTGACATCATTTGAGTCAATTGGAGGTGTACCTGTGGATGTATTTCAAAGCCTACCTTCAAACTCAGTGCCTCTTTGCTTGACATCATGGGAAAATCAAAAGAAATCAGCCAAGACCTCAGAAAAGAAATTGTAGACCTCCAAATCTCTGGTTCATCCTTAGGAGCAATTTCCAAACGCCTGAAGGTACCACCTTCATCTGTACAAACAATAGCACGGAAGTGTAAACACCATGGGACCACACAGCCATCATACCGCTCAGGAAGGAGACAGAACGCGTCTCCTTCCTGAGCGGTATGATGGCTGCGTGGTCCCATGGAAGGACGTGTTCTGTCTCCTAGAGATAAAAGTACTTTGGTGCGAAAAGTGCAAATCAATCCCAGAACAACAGCAAAGGAGCTTGTGAAGATGCTGGAGGAAACAGGTACAAAAGTATCTATATCCACTGTAAAAATGAGTCCTATATCGACATAACCTGAAAGGCCGCTCAGCAAGGAAGAAGCCACTGCTCCAAAACCGCAATAAAAAAAGCCAGACTACGACTAAAGATCGTACTTTTTGGAGAAATGTCCTCTGGTCTGATGAAACAAAAATATAATTGTTTGGCCATAATGACCATCGTTTATGTTTGGAGGAAAAAGGGGGAGGCTTGCAAGCCGAAGAACACCATCCCACCCATGAAGCACGGGGGTGGTAGCATCATGTGGTGGTGGTGCTTTGCTGCAGGAGGGACTGGTGCACTTCACAAAATAGATGGCATCATGAGGGGCGAAAATTATGTGGATATATTGAAGCAACATCTCAAGACATCAGTCAGGAAGTGAAAGCTTGGTCGCAAATGGGTCTTCCAAATGTACAATGACCCCAAGCATACTACCAAAGTTGTGGTAAAATGGCTTAAGGACATCAAAGTCAAGGTATTGGAGTGGCCATCACAAAGTCCTGACCTCAATCCTATAGAACATTTGTGGGCAGAACTGAAAAAGCGTGTGCGAGCAAGGAGGCCTACAAACCTGACTCAGTTACTCCAGCCCTGTCAGGAGGAATGGGCCACAATTCACCCAACTTGTTGTGGGAAGCTTGTGGAAGGCTACCCAAAATGTTTGACCCATGTTAAACAATTTAAAGGCAATGCTACCAAATACTAATTGAGTGTATGTAAACTTCTGACCCACTGGGAATGTGATGAAAGAAATCAAAGCTGAAATAAATCATTCTCTCTACTATTATTCTAACATTTCACATTCCTAAAATAAAGTGGTGATCCTAACTGACCTAAGACGGAATTTTTACGAGGATTAAATGTCAGGAATTGTGATAAACTGAGTTTAAATGTATTTGGTTAAGATGTATATAAACTTCTGACTTCAACTGTATATAAAGACAAGCCTGAGACAGTATGCACAGGAAATGTGGTTGAAACCATGTTTGGATTTTGTTTTGCCTGGGTATGTGGCCACGCGGGCTGATCGGGAAGAGCGAGTTGAGGGTGGGTGATGTTTCTGAAACTAGGTGTATAGTATGGAAGAGTAATGTTGAGAACTGAGTTGGAATGTATAGCGGTTGAAGTGTGGCGTGCCCAGTGCAGAATTGCAGTACTTAAGTTTTACAACCACAGATTAGTCTGCATAAAAGATGGATGCCCAACAAGATTTCACATTGGGAGGGCAACTATGTCATGCATTGATCTGACGCTGGCATCGGGGAATCTGGCCAGAAGAGGGGATTGGGTTTTAATGGACCAGTATACTGTACAATTGGGAGCGACCATTTCCCAATTCTGAGCTGGTTTGCCCGGAAACTGTTGTAAGTGGATGAAAGACATAGACCCCTGGACTAGAAATGTGCAGAATGTTTCAGTGAGGTTCACAGTGACTGATCTGTTGAAGAATGGAATGAATTCCTGTGTTCAATGAAAATTGAAGCTTCTGCGCATACTATCCCACAGAGAATGCCCCTAGGACACAGAGGAACAAGGATTGTGATGCTGCAGTTCGTGCTAGAAAATTTCTTATACAGGGCCCGACATACATTGGAGTGTTCAGCGGTGGAGTATTAAAGCTACGGGAGGTGGGAAGGTCATGAAGGGAGCTAAGGAGGAGTGTTGGAGAAATATTGCGCGAAATTGGGGGCCGATACACCAGTGGGGGAAGTGTGGGTGGTGATTTGGCGAATGTCGGGAAGTTACAGACGATTGGGTATGCTGGTGTTGGAGGATGGAGAAGAGATCACTGTAAATTATAAAGATAAAGATGACTTCTGGTGGAAAGCCTGAAACATTTTGACTGTGTCAAATGTAAAAATATATTTAAGTACTACTTAAGTCGTTTTTTGGGTAATCAGTACTTTAATTTACTATTTATATTATTTGACAACTTTTAATTTTACTCCACTACATTCCTAAAGAAAATAATGTACTTTTTACTCCATACATTTTCCCTGACACCCAAAAGTACTTGTTACATTTTGAATGCTTAGCAGGACAGGAAATTGTCTAATTCACGCACTTATCAAGAGAACATCTGTAAGGCCAAACCAGCAGAGGGAGCCCTCGCCTGAGTACTGACTGTGCTCCTTTTCCATTGGCTGCCTCTGCACCAATTGCCTGTCTGGTTGACTATTTAACCTGTATCTATTCTTGGACTCTTTGCGAAGTATTGCCAGTTACCCTGCCTTACCGAGCGTTTTCATAGCCTGTTTTACCGATGTTTCTGTTACGACCTCTTGCCTGCCTACTGACCTCTGCCTTTTGGATTATCCCTTTGCATGACGACAGATCTGACTGCTCCTCTGGTTTTGACCCTCTGCCTGCCTTATCGTTTATGTCCAAGGAATCTGCCCTTAATAAACCTCCGCACTTGGATTCTAACTCTGCCTCAGCATATTAGTTACAACATCCCTGGTCAACCCTACTACCTCTGATGTGGCAGACTCACTAAACACAAATGCTTAGTTTGTGATTTCTTTCTGAGTGTTGAAATGTGCCCCTGGCTATCCGTAAATTAAAAAAACAAGAACATTGTGTTGTCTGGTTTGCTTAATATAAGAAATGTTAAATTATTTACTTTTACTTTTGATACTTAAGTACATTTAAAACCAAATACTTTTAGACTTTTACTCAAGTAGTATTTTACTGGGTGACTTTCACTTTTACTTGAGTCATTTTCTTTTAAGGTATCTTTACTTTTACTCAAGTATGACAATTGGGTACATTTTCCACCACTGCTATCACAGTGTAGATAATGTTGGGAAGGAGGGAATTAAGACACGGACAGTAAGGATGTCAGACAGAGAGGATGAGCTTGAGCCCAACTACGACAATATATTTTTTCTACAATGACTGATCTGCGCAGGGACGATGCAAGAGGAGAAAACAGGCCCCGGGTAAGGATGGGCTATGCTATGAACAACTTAAACACCTGGATGATTTGCTTCTGGAGGAGGTACTGGCATTATTGAAAACTGTATGGGAGGAGGGGACGCTACCAGCAGCGTGGAAACCATAGTTCCAATCGTGAAACCGGGAAAAAAAGCATCCCACTCGGGCTCATACCGACCCATAGAGTTGAGTGCAGTGGAGAAGGTCGGTGTACACATCACTAAGTACCTGAAATGGTCCCTCCACACCAACAGCGTGTTAAAAAAGGCATAACAGCGCCTCTTCAACCTTGGGAGGGCGAAGAAATGTATCTTGGCCCCTAAGACCCTCACAAATTACCACAGATGCACCATCAAGAGTATTCTGTTAGGCTGTATCACCGCCTGGCACGGCAACTGCGCCGCCCGCAACCACAATGCTCTCCATAGGGTGTTTCAGTCCGTCCAACGCATCACCAGGGGCACACTGCCTGACCTCCAGGACATCTACAGCTCACGGTGTCACAGGAAGGCCAAGAAGATCATCAAAGACCTCAGCCTCCCAAGCCACAGCCTGTTCACCCCGCTACCATCTAGAAGGGGGAGACAGTACAGGTGCAGCAAAGATGGGACAGAGAGACTGACAAACAACATCTTCAGGCCATCAGACTGTTGAACAGTCACCACTAGCTGGCCTCCACCCAGTACCCTGCCCTGAACATTAGTCACTGTTACTAGCAAATCTGTGTATGCGACGAATAAACCTTAATTTTATTTCTTGAAGCGCCGGACTATCCAGGTCAGAGTTGGTGAGGCCTAATCTGAGTCAGTGGAGATAGAGAATGGGACACTCCAGGACACTGTAATTAGTCCAGTTTTGTTTAATAAAATGGTGAATGACATGTTCCAGGATGTTGGGCAGATGATGGTGCCAGGTCAGGCTCCAGGATGACATGCCTGAGGGGGGCATTTTATAAGTCCATGGGGGGCACGACTATACTGAACAAAAATATAAACGCAACATGCAACAAAGATTTTACTGAGTTACAGTTCAAAGGAAATCAGTCAATTTAAATAAATTCAATAGGCCCTAATCTATGGATTTCTGCGCTGGGGCGCAGCCATGGGTGGGCCAGGGAGGGCATAGGCTCATTCACTTGGAAACCAGGCCAATCAGAATTAGTTTTTCACCACAAAAGGGCTTTATTACAGACATGGAGTGGTTACATGTGGTCTGCAGTTTTGAGCTCTGCTGGACGTACTGCCAAATTCTCTCTGGCAATAGCTCTGTTGGACATTCCTGCAGTCAGCATGCCAATTGCACGCTCCCTAAAAACTTGATACATCTGTGGCATTGTGTTGTGTGACACAACTGCACATTTTTTGAGTGGCCTTTTATTGTCCCCAGCCCAGGTGCACCTGTGTAATGATCTTGCTGTTTAATCAGCTTCTTGATATGCCACACCTGTCAGGTGGATGGATTTTCTTTGCAAAGTTGAAAATCTCACTAACAGGAATGTAAACAAATTTGTGCAAAATAATTGAGTTAAAGAATATTTTTGTGTGTCTGGAAAATTTCTGGGATCTTTATTCTAGCTAATGAAACAGGGGAACAACACTTTACATGTTTTATATTTTTGTTCAGTAATAGTATTGCTTTAGAGCCCTAATAAAACAAGGTAGATTGGTCCTACTGCTGTTCAAGTCTACAAAAATGTATCTGAAATGTAGCTGTACACTTCAACTACCGTTGTTTTATATAATAACACAAGAAAGATGTGTGCCCCACTGCCACTCGAATAGGGAATGGTGGCCCTGCACTTTCCCGCCTGTCCGTTCTGTAGGCTACTTCGGTTTTATAGTGGAGCATGTGCTTATTATGAGCAGCTGAGAAATAAATATAACACTTATTTCACTCCATGCATCAACCACAAACTCTGTATGCCATGGGCTGTCCAACCTTTTCCTGCAGCTACCCAGTGCTTAATTTGGGAAAGCAAGTGAAATCTGTTCGGGAACATCCATAGTAAAATGTTTTCGCAACAAAACATATTTCACTAAACTGTTGACAGCCCGTCTGCGTGGTCACACCTGTAAGAGAAACTAGGCAAGAGGAGAGAACAAATACACTCAGAGGAGGAGCACTTACCTGTGGCACCTGTAATGTCAGAAGAAGGAAATGACCACCACCAAATCAGACTGACAGAGCGAGACAATATACCTGTAATTCCTCAAACAGTTGTTAACCAGACCGACCCAGTTAGGAGATCCGCAAGTGGTAGGAGGCCTACACAGATGTTTACTTACCAGTCATTAGGTCAGCCATCATTTGAGCCACACAGTTCGGTTAGCACTGTAGGGTTTTATGGGGTACCACCTAGGACAGTTTGGCAAACAGCCTTATTACAGTACATGCCAGCTTACCAGCCCATGCCTTACACAGTAATAGTGCCTTATGCCAATCCCACTTATGCATACCAGTTGAAAGGGAACTCAACTGAAACCAAATAATTCCCTTTAAGGGGTGTTTAAATAAGTTTTTATAAGGGTTTATAATGTCATGAGCCATTACATTTGTTGTTGGACGGGAATGGGGAGTGGGTGGTATTTTGGGTGGGGGTGATGGGAGTAGTGAGGTTTGTAGGGAATTATTTTATTTTATTAGAAATTCAGGATTAGTTAAGAGAATATAGTGGTATAGACAGCTCTATTCGCGTTGCAGAATGATGCTAACACTGTGAGAGTCACATGATTGGCTTTTTGCTTTGTATCCTCAAAATGTAAACACTGAGAGCTTAGCTATATAACGTAACAAAGTAAATACTAAACTGAAATGCCAACTTTTATGTTAAATTATTTGACATGCATCCATTTCTTCGAACGAGTCTCAGATCTATCTTGTGTTAGCTAAACAAATGTGTAAATTAACATAGCTAGCTAGCTAACTGTTTGTGCTCTTGCCAACTCTATTGCTGTTACCATGTTTGGCATGGCCATTCCATAAGAAGTTGGAAAGAGATTAGCTAGATAACTACACTACATGGCCAAATGTATGTGGACACATGCTATTCGAACATCTAATTCCAAAATCATGGCCATTAATATGGACTTGGTCCCCCCTTTAATGCTATAACAGCCTCCACTCTTCTGGGAAGGCTTTCCACTAGATGTTGGAACATTGCTGTGGGGACTAGATTCCATTCAGCCACAAGAGCATAAGTGAGGTCAGGCACTGATGTCAGGCGATTAGGGCTGGCTTGCAGTCAGTGTTCCAATTCATCCCAAAGGTGTTCGATGGGGTTGAAGTCAGGGCTCTGTACAGGCCAGTCAAGTTCTTCCACACCGATCTCGACAAACCATTTCTGTATGGACCTCGCTTTGTGCATGGCGGCATTGTCATGCTGAAACAGGAAAGGGCCTTGCCCAAACTGTTGCCACAAAGTTGGAAGCACAGAATCGTCTAGAATGTCATTGTATGCTGTAGCCTAGCCCGAACCATGCAAAACAGCCTCAGACCAGTATTCCTCCTCCACCAAACTTTACAGTTGGCACTATGCATTGGGACAGATAGCATTCTCCTGGCATCTGCAAAACCCAGATTCGTCTGTCGGACTGCCAGATGGTGAAGTGTGATTCATCACTCCAGAGAACGTGTTTCCACATTCACCGACAAAACTGAGGGGGGAACAGAGGAATTAAATAACACATACAATTTGGGTAATGTGAACCAGGTGTGATAATTGACAAGATAAACAGAAAATGAGAAATGGATCGGTGGTGGCTAGAACTCCGGTGACGTCGACCGCCAGTAGTCGCTCGAACCAGGAGAGGGACCGACTTCAGCGGAAGTCGTGACAGTAGCGTCATAACCAAGAAGACTCTAGGCTGTGATCGCTGCCAAAAGTGCTTCAACAAAGTACTGAGTAAAGGGTCTGAATATTTATATAAATGTGTATATATCTATATATATATATTTTTATACATTTGCTAAAATGTCTACAAACCAGTTTTTGCTTTGTCGTTATGGGGTATTGTGTGTAGATTGATGAGGGAAAAAAACGATTTAATCAATTTTAGATTAAGTCTGTAACGTAACAACATTTGGAAAAAGTCAAGGGGTCAGAATACTTTTCCGAATGCACTGTATAGTGTAACTGGGTGGCACGGTTGATTAGCTGCTAGTCGGCAACATCACTGTAACGTTTCAATGCAAGGCCTTTATCTGTAAAATTACAAAATGAATGTCTTGTCCATTTAAAATTAAGTATTTCAGAAAGACAGTGTGGTTATAAGTCACACTGGGATGGTTTCAATTCCCTCCCGGTCAAAATTGAAAATAAAGGGACTGATGAGCTGGAGAAAGTTATTGTCAGCGTGACAGAAAGTGAAGTACATTAAGTGCATCTAGTGGTTATTTCAGACTCCCCTTCAGGCTGTTAGCCTGGTCCTAGATCTGTTAGTGCTCTTGACAACTCCAATGCAGTCAAACATGTTTGGCATGACAATTTCGTAAGGAGTTGGCAAGAAAACAGAAACAGCGGCGTCTATTCCTTCACTGTAATTGTCAAGCATGTGTTCATACTTGATGTCTACACTCACTGATCCTCACTCTGGCCCTGAGAAGAAATCTGTGTTAGATCTGTTTGTGTTGCAAAATCACATTTGAAATATATTTCAATTGTTTACACCATAACTGTGAAAGAATCCCAATAAAAATAATTAAAATATATATGTTTGTGTTGTTAGTAGCAGTTCAATCATAGCTACATACGATGACTAAATGTTTTATTCTGATCTTTGAGGTTGGGCATTGAAGTCAAAAACCAACTTTAATAGAATTTCCCCAGTGTTCTTCACGGGGGAAATGATACCATTTCAAGGCTGAAGGTAACACACACTTATTTGAGATTGGTCTGATTGAATGTGATTAATTGACCAGTCTCCCCCTTCCATAGATGAGGAGAGCCCAACAGAGAGCTGCAGCACCGAGGCCTGTACTGCATCCCCCTGTCAGAGGGGAGGACATGGAGGCCTTCCGGAGGGACTTTGCTTCCCCTCTGTGGCTGACCTACAGGGAGGAGTTCCCTGCCCTGCAAGGCTCCTCCCTGACCTCTGACTGTGGCTGCTTGCTGAGGGTGGGACAGATGATGCTGGCTCAGCCCCTTTATGCAGTTCCTGGGCAGAGGTCAGTGGGATGGCAATCAACCAAGTCTATGGCTATTTCAAAATACATGGTTGATTCCTCAAATCCTTTTCCCGAACTTCTTTGTCTTAATTCATTGGAGAAGAAGGTCTAAGGGGAGGGACCTTGGAGCTTCGTCTCCAATGCGTTTTGAGAAGGATGAAAGGAAAGAATTTGTCCATCAGGTGGTTTTATTTGTCCCCCCAAGTTTTCTGAGCACCCAAAAAACTAAATGTGCATTGTTGGACATAAAATACACCAGGAAATCAGCTACAAGTGATTTTAATTTTGGAAATCTGTTCCCATAATAGAGAGACACGTGATCCTATGCAAATGTAAGCAAGGTTTGAAATTATTTTTTAGTCAAATATTATATCTGTATGGGTTTCTTGCGGTCAATTTGCAGTCTACAAATTATATTGAACAAAAATATAAACGCAACATGCAACAATTTAAATAATTTTACTGAGTTACAGTTCATATAAGGAAATCAGCAAATTGAAATAAATTCATTAGGTCCTAATCTATGGATTTCACATGACTGGGCAGGGGCGCAGCTATGGGCATAGGCCCACCCACTGGGGAGCCAGGCCCAGCCAATAAGAATAAGTTTTTCCCTACAAAAGCGTTTTCTTACAGACATAAATACTCCTGAGTTTCATCAGCTGTCCGGGTGGCTGGTCTCAGACGACCCTGCAGGTGAAGAAGCCGGATGTGGAAGTCCTGGGCTGGCGTGATAACACGTGGTCTGCGGTTGTGAGGCCGGTTGGATGTACTGCCAAATTCTCTAAAATGACGTTGGAGGTGGCTTACGGTAGAGAAATTAACATTCAATTATCTGGCAACAGCCCTGGTGGACATTCCTGCAGTCAGCAAGACAAGTGCATGCTCCCTCAACTTGAGACATCTGTGGCATTTTAGAGTGGCCTTTTATTGTCCCCAGCACAAGGTGCACCTGTGTATTGATCATGATGTTTAATCAGCTTCTTAATATGCCACACCTGTCAGGCAAATGGATTATCTTGGCAAAGGAGAAATGCTCACTTACAGGGATGTAAACAAATTTGTGCACAACATTTGAGAGAAATAAGCTTTTTTTGCAAACATTTCTGGGATATTTTATCTCACCTCATGAAACAAGGGATCAACACTTTACATGTTGCGTTTATATTTTTGTTTAGTATATTTATAATTATATTCCGTCCCCCCGACCATCCGCTCAAGAATAAATCGTACCGTGGTGGAATCTAGGTGATGATACCTGGGATAGAGGATGTGAAGAATCAGGGAAAGACATCTCTGTCTATAGCTAAGTGGGGAAGAAGAAGGGCTATAGTATGCCCCTAAACATTTTTACGAAAATTTCCTCGGGCATAGCCTACAGTACATTGTAGTCAAATAGAAAAATAAACAGGTTTTGTCATTGTTAGTTGTAAGTTGACCATGTTAATATACTATAGTTGGCTCCTAAACAAAGTGGTTTCTCTGTTCGTTGGAGTCTGACCTCTTGAGACCCACACAATGATGAATATGAACCTCATTTTATTTTAATGCAGCCATTTAGAAAACAATATTTGAGCCTTAACTTGTTCTTCCACTGATTCTGAAATATGTCATTAAAGAAATCTTTCCTTCTAGCTATAAAATGACAAATGGCCACTTAAAGATATTTATTGATCAATTTCCCTTTCATTCACTCTGCAAGGTCATTATGTTAATGCCTCATGCCCTAGTCCGTCTCCTTTTATGGCCTTGGCCACTCCTACCCTCGCCACCCCACGTGCCCACCCTGTTTGTAGGGTTAAAACGCTGTAAAAGTGAAATACAGGACATACTGAGAAGCTATAATTGGACTATTATACCATAGGGTTTTCTCATTCTCTTATTTAAAGTCAAACTGGACTGTATCTGTTATAGCAGAAGATTTAAGGCAAATCTTAATTTCATGACTTCTGAAAGACTCTTTCTTCTAAGAGTCTTTGGTCTGGAGAATGTGGTTCAATGTCACATTTGAGCTGACAGCCAGAACACCGGTACCATTTGCTGTAACTTTAGTCTTTCTTGTGCTGAATGTAGCCTACATTTAGTTTTCTGAAGATTTTGGCATATTTGCAGAACATACTTAAATAAGGCACATTACATAAATTATCTGATCATTGCAAGTTTCCTTTAATAGCAGTGTTCAACTAACAAATTGGAAAATATATATTAGGTGTTAAAAAACTTGATCATCCTGTCTCTGTTCCTCAGACTGGTTGGAGGCGTTGACCCTCCAGCCTCTAAACACAGAGACCTGAACTACAAGTGCAGCCAAGCGTCTGGTGGCCAGCCTGGAGACGGGAGAGCGGGAGAGGCCCATGGATCCAGGGCCACTGCTCCATGCTCTGGGGGCTCCTGGAGTAGTGGAGGGGGCTGACACCCACCTGAGGGAGGTCTACCACCGCACCCTGGTGTCCTGGATGGGGGACAGCCCCCAGGCATAGCTGGGGGTCCACAACCTGGTAGAGCTAGGCCTGGTGTCTGGAAAACGGGTAGAGGACCGGTACGGCCCTGCCGTGGTGGCACATCCTGAGGTGGGTCTGGTTCTAGAGTGATATTAATGCAGTGTTAATGCTATAGGGTGATATTGATGCTGTTTACATTATTGGTGGCAACAAAATAAATATTTGTCTCTCTCGCTCTCTCGCTCTCGCTCTCTTAGAAAAGATGTAGAGGAGGCAACAGACCCTGGGCTGGCGGGTATAACTGTTAATGTCTCCCAGGACTGTACAGGTATGACAGACAAGCCTCCTCTGGGCCGAGGGTCTGGGCACCTCGCCGAGTCTGACCCCGCATCAGGAGAAACACAAAGAAACACAGTCTAGAGGGACAATAGATAACTGTAGAGCTGGAATAGAGAGAGGGATAATAGTTAAGAGCTGGGATAGATAGAGGATAGATGGAGAGCAGAGATGAAAGGCAGAGAAGTGACAGGAGGCTAACACCTCCTCCAACCCTTCATCCTAAATCCTCCTCCTTCCTCCAATATCTTGGATTTTGAGTAAAGTCATTCTTCTCAATAGCAAGTGATTGGGACTGGTTGTGTGAGAGAGAAGAGAGTGTTAAGATGAGAACTGCAGGATCTTGACTCTCCCAGTGTGTGAAGAGAGCAGTACAGGTACAATAGTAGGGCACTATAAGGATGAGAGAGGTGGACAGCAGCAGTGGATTACTGCACACTACTACAGAATACAGACACACTTATGATTGGAGACCTTGGTGAGAGAGTTGAGAAGTTGCTCTGTGGGCAGGGGTGGGCAAACTTTTTGTCTCGAGGGCCACATCGGGATCTTAAAATTCAATGGAGGGACCCATTTTTCGGGGACCAATTGTTTGTTAAAATCAATCTGCGGGGGCCTCCCGAGTGGTGCAGCTGTCTAAGGCACTGCATCGCAGTGCTCGAGGCTTCACTACAGACCCAGGTTCGATCCCAGGCTGTGTCACAGTTTGCTGTGACTGGGAGACCCATGAGGCAGCGCACAATTGGCCCTGCGTCGTCTGGGTTAGGACAGGGTTTGGCAGGGCGAGATTTCCTTGTCCCATCGCGCTCTAACGACTCCTGTGGCGGGCCGGGCGCATGCACGCTGACATGGTCGCCAGGTGTACGGTGTTTCCTCTGACACATTGGTGAGGCTGGCTTCCTGGTTAAGCGGGCATTGTGTCAATAAGCAGTGCGGCTTGGCTGGGTCGTGTTTCGGAGGACGCACGGCTCTTGACCTTTGCCTCTCCCGAGTCCATACGGGATTTGCAGCGATAAGACAAGACTATAACTACCAATTGGATACCATGAAATTGGGGAGAAAAAAGGTGTAAAATGTTTTTATATATTTTTTTATATATATATATTTTTTTTTTATGTCTTGCGGGCCGGATTGAAGTGCCCGTGGGCTGTATTTTGTTCCCGGTGTAATAACACTCGACTGTGTCTGTTATAGATATTTACTATATAGTAACAACATACATCATCATCGCAAATGTTCAGGGTTTCGATAGAGGCAGGCAAAAGTTTGACCCTGTCTGACCTCTGGTATTGATCACCCATAGTGTACACGCTGAAGTCATCGATAGCCACTGTTTGTGTGTGGCGGGGGAGCGGTCATCATCCTCATCCCGGTCTGGCTGGAGAGAGAGAAGACAAACCCAGAGTACTTTAACTTCGTCAATGTGGGAAAAACAATAACATAACCCTCATAGGATAATCCTCTCCTTTACATAAACTTGTATTGAAAAGAGTGTAGAAAGTAGTGATTAGAGAAAAGAGTAGGAAACTAAGAAATTAGGAAACACTTACTGTAGCTAACAATTGTGTGATATCAGACATTTTACAGGGATTTCAAATGCAGTCAGAGAGCCTCTGTGTGACCAAGGATGCAGTCTATGATATTATATTGGAATGTTTGCATTTTCCGATTTAAAAGTCATGTCTGTAGGGAAGTGACTCTAAAACCGCGCAGTTGTTGATGAGTAGTAGGTCCCAGATATATCTAAGTTGGATCTGACAGCAGAGGGTTGGTATTAGCTACAGTAGTACATAGACCTGTTATATTCAGTCCATCCAGTATATTCCTGTTCTATGTACAGTTGCGGCCAAATATATTGGCACCCTTGCACTTTTCTTAAGTAGTTACCTATTTCTAATGAAATAAGTTGAAATTTAAAACAAATGTTGGTCACAACAACTTGTTATTGGATTTTTAACATTGCAGAATGAATTTTATTTTTGTAACTTAAGTCCCCCAGCCAGGACACATGGGTGCTGTGGTAGACCTCTTTCAGGTGGGAGTCAGCGTCCTCCACTCCCCCTGGAGCCCCCCAAAAAATACAAATGACATGGACAAAATTATTGGCACCCCGGAGCTAGTATTTGGTTGTATACAGTGCTTGACTTGGGCCGGAGCTGTCCAGAGCGCTGTACAGGTGTTGTACCGAAAATCCCCCCCTGCAGAATTCTCCCACCCCCTTCGCGTTCTTCATTGCTGCGACTTGCTTGCTAGTCGAGATTTCTGCTCTTCACTCCGTTGTCAATTTAGCCTACATTTCACTGATCTTAGTAGAAGAAAGCATTTTTGTCTGCTGTTTTCGGTTTGGCTATTTGTTTCAAGTGTATGTGGCGGTTATAGCTTGTATGGCGCCCTGGGCGAACCCCCCCTTCAGCGCCCGCACCTGCCCCGGGCAAGATGCCGCCCATGTCGCCCGTACCTAAATCCGCTACTGATTTGTATTAGTCTATAAATAAAGAAATTAGTCTATAAATATAATATTTTTGAAAGTGTAAGGATAATAATTCAGCCATAGTTGTTCTGAAACGTTTATTGCTTGTCAACATTTTACTCCATCTGTTTAATATAACACACATACATTAATTATTAATTTTGTTTGCCTACCCTGACGTGAAGTTTGTTCTATAGAAAGTATTTTACTCTGCTGTGTGCCACAGAAAGTATTTGACAAAATTAAGGAAATAAGAAGGGTGGGGGGGGATTCTGTCAGGGGGGAGATTTTCGGCAGAACACCGGCACTTACAATTTTTGGGGAATTGAGTACCAGCTACTCTATTAAACAAAGTAGCCTATCGCTGGCCCAGATTCACACACCGAGGCCAAAAAGTTTGATCAAAGCGGGATGAAGGGGGGATCTGCATTGAATAGCAATGTAGAGTGGACGTTCATTTCCAGATTTTCGTTTGTTCAAATTTATTTGCCGCAAATCTGTGAATCTGTGTGTGACAGTATGCTGTCCGAGATTGCACAGATTGAAAATGCGCCATCCTGAATGCTCATGATGCGCTTTTCCAAGTTGTCAAATTAGGGTTTGTAAAGTCATGAAATGTAATGGAAATAAGTTTCATAATTTCAATGTATTTCATGAAGGCACACTTTTAAATATCATCAATCACTTAAAAATCTACATATCAGCCATTATCGGAATGACTCAGTGCGTGTCTGTGTATGCTGAGTTTGTGCGAGTGGGCTGTTGCCAGAGGCGAGAGAGTGTGACATTTCAGCAGCAGATATAAAATAATGACAGACAACAGACTAACTAGATAGCCAATTAAAAACATAACTTGTAGCAGTTATCTCGCTAGTTAACTATAGCTAACTAAGTATTAATGTCATTGGGGCGGCAGGGTAGCCTTGTAGACTAGTAACCGAAAGGTTGCAAGTTCAAATCCCCAAGCTGACAAGGTAAAAGTCTGTCGTTCTGCTTCTGAACAAGGCAGTTAACCCACTGTTCCTAGGTCGTTATTGAAAATAAGTATTTGTTTTTAACTGACTTGTCTAGTTAAATAATATCTACAGTACCCGCTTTCCACGGGTACTGTAGATATTGGTTGTATACAGTACCCGCTTTCCACGGGTACTGTAGATAGCCTAAATACATCTGGACCATTGGAAAACTGGGATTCCTCTCTATTAAACAGTAGCCATGTAGGCTAATTGCAACAATGTTAGAAATATTCTAAGAATAGCCTAATTGGCAAAACTTGCTGTGCATAGATCTCCCCTGAAACATGAATTATTGAGCCTTATATATAAACATGTCTAGTTAGATACCTTGCTTTGAAGTAGCTTACCTTATCCATTTGATCCCTGAATGAGGGAATAATTTTATAAAGACAAAGTTATTAGGTTATTAGGATCCTCGACAGGTTATTAGGCCTGATGTTGCAATATTTTCTATCCAGGATATCTACTGGATGTGCAGGCTTTTGTTCAAGCCCTGGTCTAACCACATTGTAGTCTAAACAGCTGCTCAACAGGACCTTGATTAGCAGACCTGGGTGTTTCAGGGCTGGATCAAAAGCCAAGCCTGCTCACCCAGGAGGGAGGGTTGACCACATGTTGATAACATGTGACTAACAGTGCAGTTCTACTTGGTAGGGGGTTAACGGCAGAAGATGGTAGGCCTACATGGGATCAGACATAGCAGTCTTCCAGTGTCAATAATGCTTATGTAGGGTATAATAATAGTCATTAAAATGTTGTTAAAGGTCATGGAGAAATCATGGAAAATGTGTACAAACACTTAACAGTGAATAATCAGAGGTCTCTTTAGACGGGTTGGTTATTTTAGCAACAAAACCGACACGTGTGCAACTATGGAGCAAAACAGACAGGGTTGGCTTGTAAATGTAAACTACATATTTTGTCTCCAATTTTTATTGAAAAGAAATACATTTGCACAATGAGCACTTGTTGTCTCTCAAATATATCGTTACAGTTTTGGTGACATTGTCAGCTAACCCATCTATAGCATAATGTCATTTGTGAGTCGAGGTAATTGAGGTAATATGTACATGTAGGGAGAGTTAAAGTGACTAGGCATAGATTATAAACAGAGAGTAGCAACAGCGTAAAAGAGGGGTCTGGGTAGCCCTTTGATTAGCTGTTCAGGAGTCTTATGGCTTGGGGGTAGAAGCTGTTAAGAAGCATTTTGGATCTCGACTTGGCACTCCGGTACCGCTTGCCGTGCGGTAGCAGAGAGAGCAGTCTATGACTAGGGTGGCTGGAGTCTTTGACAATTTTTAGGGCCTTCCTCTGACACCACCTGATATAGAGGTTCTGGATGGCAGGAAGCTTGGACCCAGTGATGTACTGGGCCGTATGCACTACCCTCTGTAGTGCCTTGCGGTCGGAGGCCGAGCAGTTGCCATACCAGGCAGTGATGCAACCAGTCAGGATGCTCTCGATGGTGCAGCTGTAGAACCTTTTGAGGATCTGAGGACCCATGCCAAATCTTTTCAGTCTCCTGAGGGGGAATAGGCTTTGTCGTGTACTCTTCACGACTGTCTTAGTGTGTTTGGACCATGATAGTTTGTTGGTGAGGTGGACACCAAGGAACTTGAAGCTCTCAACCTGTTCCACTGCAGCCCCGTCGATGAGAATGGGGGCATGCTTGGTCCTTCTTTTCCTGTAGTCCACAATCATCTCTTTTGTCTTGATCACGTTGAGGGAGAGGTTGATGATGGTGTTGGAGTCGTGCCTGGCCATGCAGTCATGAGTGAACAAGGAGTACAGGAGGGGACTGAGCACACACCCCTGAGGGGTCCCCATGTTGAGGATCAGCGTGGCGGATGTGTTGTTCCCTACCCTTACCACCTGGGGGCGGCCAGTCAGGAAGTCCAGGATCCAGTTTCAGAGGGAGGTGTTTAGTCCCAGGGTCCTTAGCTTAGCTTCAGGTGAGGAGACCAAACATTTTATTAAATGTCAACTTATTTCAGAAGAAGCAGGGAACTAAACTCAGCAAAAAAATAAACGTCCCTTTTCAGGACCCTGTCTTTCAAAGATAATTTGTAAAAATCCAAATAACTTCACAGATCTTCATTGTAAAGGGTTTAAACACTGTTTCCCCATGCATGTTCAATGAACCATAAACAATTAATGAACATGCACCTGTGGAACGGTCGTTAAGACTAGTCAAGGATCATATTACCTCCATCCTACCAGACACCCTAGACCCACTCCAATTTGCTTACCGTCCCAATAGGAATACCTATGTAAGAATGCTGTTCATCGACTACAGCTCAGCATTTAACACCATAGTGCCCTCCAAACTTGTCATTAAGCTCGAGACCCTAGGTCTCGACCCCGCCCTGTGCAACTGGGTCCTGGACTTCCTGACGGGCCGGCCCCAGGTGGTGAGGGTAGGAAACAACATCTCGCTGATCCTCAACACTGGGGCCACGCAAGGGTGCGTTCTCAGCCCTCTCATGTACTCCCTGTCCACCCATGACTGCGTGGCCAAGCACGCCTCCAACTCAATCATCAAGTTTGCAGATGACACAACAGTGGTAGGCTTGATTACCAACAACGACGAGACGGCCTACAGGGAGGAGGTGGGGGCCCTCGGAGTGTGGTGTCAGGACGATAACCTCTCACTCAACGTCAACAAAACAAAGGAGATGATCGTGGACTTCAGGAAACAGCAGAGGGAGCACCCCCCTATCCACATCGATGGGACAGTAGTGGAGAAGGTGGAAAGTTTTAAGTTCCTCGGCGTACACATCACGGACAAACTGAAATGGTCCACCCACACAGACAGCGTGGTGAAGAAAGCGCAACAGCACCTCTTCAACCTCAGGAGGCTGAAGAAATTCGGCGTGTCACCAAAAACACTCACAAGCTTCTACAGATGCACAATCAAGAGCATCCTGTCGGGCTGTATCACCGCCTGGTACGGCAACTGCTCCGCCCACAACCGTAAGGCTCTCCAGAGGGTAGTGAGGACTGCACAACGCATCACCGGGGGGTAAACTACCTGCCCTCCAGGACACCTACACCACCCGATGTCACAGGAAGGCCAAAAAGATCATCAAGGACAACAACCACCCGAGCCACTGTCTGTTCCCCCCGCTATCATCCAGAAGGCGAGGTCAGTACAGGTGCATCAAAGTTGGGACTGAGAGACTTGAAAGCAGCTTATATTTCAAGGCCATCAGACTGTTAAATAGCCATCACTAGCACATTAGAGGCTGCTGCTCTATATACGCTACCGTTCAAATGTTTTGGGTCACTTAGAAATGTCCATCATCCTGGAGTTGCCTCTTCACTGTTGACGTTGAAACTGGTGTTTTGCGCATACTATTTAATGAAGCTGCCAGTTGAGGACTTGTGAGATGTCTGTTTCTCAAACTAGACACTCTACTGTACTTGTCCTCTTGCTCAGTTGTGCCCCTGGGGCCTCCCACTCCTCTTTCTATTCTGGTTAGAGCCAGTTTGCACTGTTCTGTGAAGGGAGTAGTACATAGAGTTGTACGAGATCTTCAGTTTCTTGGCAATTTCTCGCATGGAATAGGACTTCCTTTCTCAGAACAAGAATAGACTGACGAGTTTCAGAAGAAAGTGCTTTGTTTCTGGCCATTTTGAGCCTGTAATCGAACCCACAAATGCTGATGCTCCAGATACTCAACTAGTCTAAAGAAGGACAGTTTTATTGCTTCTTTAATCAGGACAACAGTTTTCAGCTGTGCTAACGTAATTGGAAAGGGTTTTCTAATGATCAATTAGCCTTTTAAAATGATAAACTTGGATTAGATAACACAACGTGCCATTGGAACACAGGAGTGATGGTTGCTGATAATGGCCCTCTGCACGCCTATGTAGATATTCCATAAAAAATCTGCCGTTTACAGCTACGATAGTAATTTACAACATTAACAATGTCTACACTGTATTTCTGATCAATTTGATGTTATTTTAATGGACAAAAAATGAGCTTTTCTTTCAAAAACAAGGAAATCTCTAAGTGACCCCAAACTTTTGAACGGTAGTGTACATAGATTTGAAATCACTGGCCACTTTAATAATGGAACACTAGTCATTTTAATAATCTTTACATATTTTACTCATCTTATATGTGTATACTGTTTTCTAGACTTCCTTGTGGATAATTTCTATCAGATTACCTCCGACACAGGGACAAAATCGGTGGACAACAGGGAAAGTAAATTGAAATGAAGTTTGTTCAACATTCTGACTTGGAATAGGACTGTTCAGGAAAGCTGAGCCTACATGTTAGAGACAATTGTCTTAGTATTCTACTCTCAGATTCTAAAAGAGGCTAGCTAGCTAATATTACGGGACAGGACTGGATTTTAGCTAGATAACGTTTGCGTTTCTAGCTAACTATTTTTGACTAACTCTTCTAGCTATGGTAATTGCCATCTCTCTAAAGTAAATTTTACAACATAATGGTTGCAAAGTTGTTTCATACTAATGACTTGCCTACTTTAGCAATGTCATCGTATTTCCAGGCCACTAGTGTCTCCTCAGATAATGTTAGCTAGGTTGCTAGCTACCAAAGTCTGTTAGCTAACTTAATAATGGTAGCTAACGTTAGCCTGTTTACTGTTGTTCAAGCTGCAGTCAGAGTAAGTCACCCAAAATGTACCAAGGTAGCCTACTTGATTTAGCTTGTGTCTTGTCTTTTTTACATTTGGGTTTTCTTTGATGACTGTACAAAATAAAATGCTCAAATGTACTATTTGAAAAGTATTTGTCATTAGGTATTAGAGCTAAAACGAACTGGCTTTTAATTGGATTCTTTGTAGCTACTAGCCTGCCAGCCAGAAGAAAGCGAGAGGGTAGCTGTTATTATTATCTAGCTAGATATCTCATTAGGTGTATGTTTATCTGTGATATGAATCCTAAAAAATAGTAAGCCATCTGGCTGTTGAATGCAAGTATGAATGTATAACCCTTATGATAAATCATATGACTTATAAAAGCTCAGGCTTGACTTTGCTACAGGCATACGTGATCATATTATTTGAACAAGATGGTGCTGACGATGGTTGTCCTGTTCCTAGCTCCCATCAACTTTGATTTGATATTTCACTTATTGACTATCAGATATGAAATTGTTACATTTTCACAAATGTGAGAGTGAAAACCTTAGGATTATAAAATGTCACTTTGTCACCTTGCCAAAAGGTTGATAACTTGTAGCTACTGTTGGATTCTAGTTCATTTTTACCATACTAGAACTTATTGATTACTTTACATGTATACGGAGTGTATATGTTAGGGGTTAAGGAAGGGTAAAGAGGAACTAGGTGTGTGGAAAGTTACTGAGTGGGAAAAGGGTAAGTGCAGAAAGTTCATATTCTGTTCAAATATGTTATTGTTGAATATGAATGTTCCTTAGGAGGGAGGCAAAGGGCAACAGTCTAGTTTCAGTTCTTGATAAGGCAGACCAGTTGCTGAGGAACCAGGACCATGAGGGATGTCAACTTGAGATAAGGTCAACAGCAGAAGAGAGAAGACACTGCTGGGAGGGGGGCCACACCGGTCCACCCTGAAGACCATCTGATTATGGTCCTATCACACACACACACATTTCCACGCCCATGAGGGTCCTATACTTAAGCAGGGCCATGACAATACCAGTAAGAGGAACCTACTGTGTTTCTGTCTAACAACAGAGAATGTGTCTAACTTAGACATGCAAGGAGATGACTCCGCCTAGTTGGAAGGTATAAATAATGATCTTGTGTGACTTGCATGTTGTCTTTGCAGCTACATGACCCAGTTGGTGAATAAACTTTGAGCTTTTTCTAGTTGTCCGTGAGTTTTTACTCTGTTCATTCATGATCACCTTATGTGCTATATGGTCATCGCTGAGGAAGGCCTGCAGGATGAGGACCATGAGGTCATGGACTTCGAGGAAGAAGCCTTTGTTGAGGAGCTACTTGGTGAAGACGAGGACAAAGAGTATGAGACACACACAGACAGGTGAACATCGATTGGCAGAGAAGCAGCTGTAACCCTCCTTGGTTGATGCTGGTGGTGTCTGCTGTACATCCTAAGCTGGTGGTGCAGGTTGTAGAAATGCTATAGCCTAGTCCCAGATCTGTTTATGTGGTTTTGCTAACTCCTAATGTATGATAGTTATCATGCCATGTTACCATAGCATACGAATTGACTACAGTTGAAGTCGGAAGTTTACATACACTTAGGTTGGAGTCATGAAAACTCAACTACTCCACACATTTCTTGTTAACAAACAATAGTTTTGACAAGTCAGTTAGGACATCTACTTTGTGCATGACACCAGTCATTTTTCCAACAACTGTTTACAGATTATTTCACTTATAATTCACTGTTTCACAATTCTAGTGGGTCAGAAGTTTACATACACTAAGTTGACTGTGCCTTTAAACTTTAAATTCCAGAAAAGGATGTCATGGCTTTAGAAGCTTCTGATAGGCAAAATGACATCATTTTAGTAAATTGGAGGTGTACCTGTGGATGTATTTCAAGGCTGACCTTCAAACTCACTCGGTGCCTCGTTGCTTGACATCATGGGAAAATCAAAAGAAATCAGCCAAGACCTCAGAAAAACAATTGCAGACCTCCACAAGTCTGGTTCATCCATGGGAGCAATTTCCAAATGTCTGAAGGTACCACGTTCATCTGTACAAACAATAAAATGCAAGTATAAACACCATGGAACCACCCAGCCGTCATACCGCTCAGGAAGGAGACGCGTTCTGTCTCCTAGAGATGAAAGTACTTTGGTGCGAAAAGTGCAAATCAATCCCAGAACAACAGCAAAGGACCTTGTGAAGATGCTGGAGGACACAGGTACAAAAGTATCTATATCCACAGTAAAACGAGTCCTATATCGACATAACCTGAAAGGCCGCTCAGCAAGGAAGAAGCCATTGCTCCAAAACCGCCATAAAAAAAGCCAGACTACGGTTTGCAACTGCACATAGGGACAAAGATCGTACTTTTTGGAGAAATGTCCTCTGGTCTGATGAAACAAAAATAGAACTGTTTGGCCAAAATGACCATCGTTATGTTTGGAGGAAAAAGGGGGAGGCTTGCAAGTAGAGGAAAACCATCCCAACCGTGAAGCACGGGGGTGGCAGCATCATGTTGTGGGGGTGCTTTGCTACAGGAGGGACTGGTGTGCTTCACAAAATAGATGGCATCATGAGGAGGAAAATTATGTGTATATATTGAAGAAACATCTCAAGACATCAGTCAGGAAGTTAAAGCTTGGTCGCAAATGGGTCTTCCAAATGGACAATGACCCCAAGCATACTTCCAAAGTTGTGGCAAAATGGCTTAAGGACAACAAAGTCAATGCATTGAAGTGACCATCACAAAGCCCTGACCTCAATCCTATAGAAAATTTAAGGGCAGAACTAAAAAAGCGTGTGCGAGCAAGGAGGCCTACAAACCTGAGTCCGTTACACCAGCTCTGTCAGTAGGAATGGGCAATGCTACCAAATACGAATTGAGTGTATGTAAACTTCTGACCCACTGGGAATGTGATGATAGAAATAAAAGCTGAAATAAATCATTCTCTACTATTATCCTGACATTTCACATTCTTAAAATAAAGTGTTGATCCTAACTGACCTAAGACAGGGAATTTTACTAGGATTAAATGTAGTAGTTGAAGTAGGAAGTTTACATATACCTTAGCCAAATACATTTAAACTCAGTTTTTCACAATTCCTGACATTTAATCCTAGTAAGAAGTAGAATGGCCTTCTAGTAGAATGGCCTTACTGAAGGGCTTAGTGACTTTCTACGTGGCACCGTCATAGGATGCCACCTTTCCAACGAGTCAGTTCATCAAATTTCTGCCCTGCTGGGGCTGCCCCGGTCAACTGTAAGTGCTGTTATTTTGAAATGGAAACAACGGCTCGGCTGCAAAGTGGTAGACCACACAAGCTCACAGAACGGAACTACTGAGTCCTGAAGCACGTAGCGTGTAAAAAAATGATCTGTCCTCGGATGCAACATTTGCTACCGAGTTCCAAAATGTCTTTGGAAGCAATGTCAGCACAATAACTGTTTGTCAGGAGCTTCATGCAATTGGTTTCCATGGTCGAGCATTGTGCTTCACTATCTGGCACACCAACGGACAAATCTGGGTTTGGCGGGTCCCAGGAGAACGCTACCTGTCCAAATACATAGTGCCAACTGTAAAGTTTGGTGGAAGAGGAATAATGGTCTGGGGCTGTTTTTCATGTTACGGGTTAGGCCCCTTAGTTCTAGTGAAGGGAAATCTTAACGCTACAGCATACAATGATATTCTAGACGATTCTGTGATTCCAACTTTGTGGCACAGTTTGGGAAGGCCATTTCTTGTTTCAGTATGACAATGCCCCAGTGCACAAAGCGAGGTCTATACAGAAATGGTTGTCGAGATCGGTGTGGAAGAACTTGACTGGCCTGCACAGAGCCCTGACCTCAACCCCATCAAACACCTTTGGGATGAATTGGAACGCCAAATGCGAGCCAGGACTAATTGCCAAACGTTCCAATTTCTAGTGGAAAGCCTTCCCAGAGGAGTGGAGGCTGTTATAGAAAAGGGGGGGGATCAACTCCATATTAATGCCCAAAATTTTGGACTGGGGTGCCGCGGTCGAGTCCTACGAGCGCTTCACCCTCCTCTTCCGCTCAATGTTTGATCATCCTGTGGAGGGCCGAAAGATCTGGGGTTATAGAACTGTTGCGGGATCTGGAGAGTACGGGAAAATAATTAACAGGACAAGATGGGACGGACGAATTTTAACTCCCGTGTCATCCTCTAGTGCAGACCTCTAAATTGGTATTAAATTTCATTCCAAGTGGCATTAAAAATGTATTACATTCAACTTGTATCTGCAGATACCCTGAAACAATCATTGAACATCTAATAGTCAAACCATAGTACTATTTTTGGCCGTGTTCTGTTTTTCTTTTTTGTGAAAAAGTTAACAGGTCGAAAATACACATCAACCCTGCTACCCATAGATAGACAGGCTAGATTTTTTTTATGTCAATTACATGTTTTTTGTGGAGGTTATTTTCAATTGCCCCTCCCTGTTACACACAACAAGCTTCCATTCTCCCAAGGGGATTCATGGCTGTTTTAAGAAGAAGTCATCAACCTTGTTGTCACGGATTCTCCCAGTACTGCTTCTCATTCCGTTCACCAGCTCCGGAGGTCTACGTCACCGGCCTTCTAGGCATCCCTGAACTGGATCATTACCACCAACCCCGGACTGTCTTGTCTCGTTACGCACACCTGGTTCACATTTCCTCCTGATTAGTATGTGTATGTACAGTGGGGCAAAAAAGTATTTAGTCAGCCACCAATTGTGCAAGTTCTCCAACTTAAAAAGATGAGAGAGGCCTGTAATTTTCATCATAGGTACACTTCAACTATGACAGACGAAATGAGAAAAAGAAATCCAGAAAATCACATTGTAGGATTTTTAATTTATTTATTTGCAAATTATGGTGGAAAATAAGTATTTGGTCAATAACAAAAGTTTATCTCAATACTTTGTTATATACCCTTTGTTGGCAATGACAGAGGTCAAACATTTTCTGTAAGTCTTCACAAGGTTTTCACACACTGTTGCTGGTATTTTGGCCCATTCCTCCATGCAGATCTCCTCTGGAGCAGTGATGTTTTGGGGCTGTCGCTGGGCAACACGGACTTTCAACTCCCTCCAAAGATTTTCTATGGGGTTGAGATCTGGAGACTGGCTAGGCCACTCCAGGACCTTGAAATGCTTCTTACGAAGCCACTCCTTCGTTGCCCGGGCGGTGTGTTTGGGATCATTGTCATGCTGAAAGACCCAGCCACGTTTCATCTTCAATGCCCTTGCTGATGGAAGGAGGTTTTCACTCAAAATCTCACGATACATGGCCCCATTCATTCTTTCCTTTACACGGATCAGTCGTCCTGGTCCCTTTGCAGAAAAACAGCCCCAAAGCATGATGTTTCCACNCACTGCAGGATTTGAGTCCCTGGCGGCGTAGTGTGTTACTGATGGTAGGCTTTGTTACTTTGGTCCCAGCTCTCTGCAGGTCATTCACTAGGTCCCCCCGTGTGGTTCTGGGATTTTTGCTCACCGTTCTTGTGATCATTTTGACCCCACGGGGTGAGATCTTGCGTGGAGCCCCAGATCGAGGAAGATTATCAGTGGTCTTGTATGTCTTCCATTTCCTAATAATTGCTCCCACAGTTGATTTCTTCAAACCAAGCTGCTTACCTATTGCAGATTCAGTCTTCCCAACCTGGTGCAGGTCTACAATTTTGTTTCTGGTGTCCTTTGACAGCTCTTTGGTCTTGGCCATAGTGGAGTTTGGAGTGTGACTGTTTGAGGTTGTGGACAGGTGTCTTTTATACTGATAACAAGTTCAAACAGGTGCCATTAATACAGGTAACGAGTGGAGGACAGAGGAGACTCTTAAAGAAGAAGTTACAGGTCTGTGAGAGCCAGAAATCTTGCTTGTTTGTATGTGACCAAATACTTATTTTCCACCATAATTTGCAAATAAATTCATACAAAATCCTACAATGTGATTTTCTGGATTTTTTTTCCTCATTTTGTCTGTCATAGTTGAAGTGTACCTATGATGACAATTACAGGCCTCTCTCATCTTTTTAAGTGAGAGAACTTGCACAATTGGTGGCTGACTAAATACTTTCTTGCCCCACTGTATGTGCCCTCTGTTCCCCATTGTCCTTGTTGATTAATGTTCTATGTCCGTTGGTCTTGTGAGTACCTGTGCTCTGTTGTATTGGCTTTCGTGTTAGTGTGCACTTGTTATTACGGGTGTCGTCCCGTGTATTGTTATTACGAGATTTACACCTCACTTTTTGTTTGGGTTACAGCCCTGTGTTATATATAGATGTGTTTGTTTTGGGCTTCATCCCCTTCATGTTCATGACGTACTCTATTTTGGGTAGAGAAAAAAAAATATATATTTTGTATTCCTGCGCCTGTCTCCAGTCATTATACAATGTGACAGAATAATCAACCCATCTAATGGAGACAGCGGGAAAGGCAGAGCTGGCGACCATCGTAGAGACAGTCCAGCATCACAAGGACTGTCTCTCCAGACTCAGCAGCGCATTGGCCAGCGTATTGGCAACCATCCTGCGTTTGGAGGGGAATGTGCAGTCCCTCCAGTCTCCAGTCCTACGTTTGGAGGGGAATGTGCAGTCTCTCCAGTCTCCAGCACCGGTTCCAGCACCAGCCCCCACACCACCACTACCTGCCTCCGTCCCATCTGAGCCGGTTTCCCGGAATACCCCTGTCCCCCCTAGAGTGCTTTGACAGTGCACCAGCAAGATACAAGGGATTCCTTCTGCAATGTGACCTGTACCTCGCTCGCTACGCCGAGGCTGTCTCCGGGAGAGACAGGGTTGCCACCATCATCTTGGCACTGACCGGACGGGCCCTTATTTTTTTGTTAATAAGAAAGATGGGGGACTGTGCCCCTGCATTGATTATCAAGCACTGAATAAAGCCACCATTAAGTTCAGCGTTGTCGTTTATATATACAACATTTTGGTATATTCTGCTGACTGTGCCTAGCATGTCTCCTTGGTCAGGTCTGTGCTGGGAAGACTGTTGGAGCATCATCTATATGTTAAACAAGAAAACACTGAAGGCAAGCTTCACCACTGCTCCAGTGCTGGCACATCCCAATCCCTCATTCCCCTTCATCGTCGAGGTGGATGCCTCCGAAGTAGGGGCAGTGCTGTCCCAGCGCAACGGAACCCCTCCAAAGCTGCGGCCCTGCACCTTCTACTGCAAGCAGCTGAGCCCCGCCCAGATGAACTACGACGTAGGGGACCGGGAACTCTTGCCGGTCAAGAAGGCTCTGAAGGCGTGGAGGCACTGGTTGGAGGGGTCCAATCACCCTTTCCTGGTGTGGACGGACCACCGCAACCTGGAGTACATCAGGACAGCGAAGAAACTAAACCCTAGACAGGCCAGGTGGGCTCTATTCTTCGCCAGGTTTCAATTCACGCTTTCCTATAGGCCAGGCTCAAAGAACGTGAACGCCCTGTCTCGCCTCTATGACGCAGAGGAGAGGTAGGGAGAGGAGACACCCATCATCCCTCTGTTCCGTATCATCGCGCCAGTGGTGTGGGATGTGGACGCTGACATACAGCAGGCCCTGCGTACGGAACCCACACCTGCACAGTGCCCATAGAACCGCGCCTATGTGCCCATGGGTGTGCGGGACTGCCTCCTTACCTGGGCGCACACTGCGCCTGTGTCAGGTCATCCTGGGATAGTCCGTACCATCGCCTGCCTGACTGAGAATTACTGGTGGCCCACCTTGGCTAGGGACGTCCGGGTTTACGTCTCTTCCTGCTCCATCTGTGCCCAATCTAAGACACCCAGACACCTCCCTTATGGAAAGCTCCTTCCCATGCTGGTTCCACAACAACCCTGGTCTCACCTCGGTGGACTTTCTAACTGACCTTCCCCCCTCCCAGGGGAACACCACCGTTCTCTTCGTTGTGGACCGGTTTTCTAAAGCTTGTCATCTCCTTCCTCTGCCTGGACTCCCGTCGGCCTTGCAAACCGCTGAGGCTCTTTTTACGCACGTCTTTCGGCACTACGGACATTGTCAGACCATGGCCCTCAGTTCACTTCACGCATATGGAAGGCGTTCATGGAACGCCTGGGGGTTACTGTCAGTCTCACCTCTGGGAAGCATCCTCAAGCTAAGGGGCAGGTGGAGAGGGTCAATCGGGAAGTGGGCAAGTTCCTGAGGTGTTACTGTCAGGATTGGCCAGGGGAGTGGGTGGATTTTCCACCTTGGGCTGAGTACGCGCAGAATTCCCTTCACCACTCCTCCACTAACCTCACTCCTTTCCAGTGTGTTGGGGTATCAGCCGGCCCTGGCATCTGAGCCAGATCAATGCCCCTGCTGTGGATGAGTGGTTTCGGCGGGCTGAGGAGATCTGGAACGCAGCGTATACGCAGTAAGGTGCCTGTTTTCTCTCCAGGCGACCGGGTCTGGCTCTCCACCCGGAACCTTCCCCTCCGCCTGCCCTGCCGGAAGCTGAGCCCGCGGTTTTTGGAGCCGTTCAAAGAGGGTTAATGAGGTAATTTACCGTTTGAAACTCCCTGCTGATTACCGCATTAACCCAACTTTTCATGTCTCTCCTCAGGCCAGTGGTGCCTGGTCCACTCGCTGAGGCTGGACCCAGTGACGCCCCTCCTCCTCCTCTGGACATCAAGGGAGGTCCGGCGTACTCGGTCCGTGAAGTCCTGGATTCGAGGTGTCGGGCGGGGCGTCTCCAGTACCTCATCAACTTGGAGGGGCACGGCCCAGAGGAGCGGTGCTGGGTTCCTGAGGTGGACATCCTGGACGCTTCGCTGATCAGGGATTTTCACCGTCTGTGCCCTGACCGACCCGCACCGCGTCCCTGTGGTCGTCCCCGAGGCCGGATTCCCCCGTCACCGGCCTTCTAGGCGTCACTGAACTGGATCATTACCACCAACCCCAGACTGTCTTGTCTCATTACGCACACCTGGTTCCCATTTCCCCCTGATTAGTATGTGTATCTATGTGCCCTCTGTTTCCCATTGTCCTTGTTGATCATTGTTCCATGTCCGTTGGTCTTGTTGTATCGGCTTTCGTGTTACTGTGTTAATGTGCACTTGTTATTACGGGTGTCGTCCCGTGTATTGTTATTATGGGTCTCGTCCCGTGTATTTATTCGAGATTTACACCTTGCCCTTTGTTTGGATTACTGCCCTGTGTTATGTATGTGTTTGTTTTGGGCTTCTTCCACGTCATGTCCATGACGTATTCTATTTTGGGTAGAGAAATAAAACATCCTATTTCGTACTGCTGCGCCTGTCTCCTATTCAACGTGACACTTGTCACAGTCAACCCTGTTATAGTCAATCCTGTTACTTTATTTGACACCTACTGTAGTCCTTTTTTTTTTGTGAGATGGCAAAACTTTGTTTGGGGACAAAATTGTAAAATTAAGTGAAATAAAACTTTTTTTTTTTTTTTTTTACTAAGTTACACTACTCAAAAGGCACCCAATTGGTGGAACGACCCATTTGACTGTTTGTCCCCTGGTCTCCATCCTCCTCAGTGCATATTGAGTTTGGTGTACTGTATCGGCATCATAGAGGGGAAGCCCAAACAGGCCTGTTACTTTGTGGGCTTTCAAGGTTAGTGTTTCACCCAGCAACCAACCAAAGGACTAGAGAGAAGGAAGTGGAGATAATTTAGCATAATGTCCTTTCTCCTCTCTGTATAAAGAGGCAAAGTAAGTTCATGCATTTGTGTATGTGAGGAGGAGACCGTAGAGGACTGGATATGAGAGCAGTGTGTGTGTGTGTGTGTGTGTGAAACAGCGCTTATTTTATTTTCCTCTGACCATCAAAGCCTGGCTCATTTATCATGAGGGGTAAACCTCCCAAGTTGTGTTCGTAATTGATTTCCATAGGAGGCATTATGCATATCATCTCATCCTCATCTATCGAGTGGGGCCCAAAGTGAGCGACTCTCCATCACCTTCAGCGGCCAGGAGGAACCTTCAGTTGTACATTTTGGCAGTCAATATTTATGCATTTACATTTTACCAATTTGTAATACAGTGCCGGATTATGTCTAAATGACAAGCAATACATTCTCGCTGCCAAAACGCAACTCCAGCCCACATACATCATATGCAAATAGCTGAATATAATTGTGTGTTTGTAAAAGTAATTGCCCTACACAAAAATTCAATGACAGACTCCTTTCCGTGGCCGGGGGGTAAAAAATGTGCTTGCACAACGACATTTGATTATGCAGAGTTTAATCCACCCTGGTCGATATTAAAAAACAAGAGGCATATTTGACTGTAAGAAGGCTAACAGTAGCCTAGCGGAATGACTTTGAGCTACTCTGCATAGAAAGTGGAGGGAAGTCATGTGTCGTTGCTCGTTGGCGTGGTAGCGTTTGTAATAATCAGATGTTTTTGAATAACTTGTCTTTTGTTTTGTCCTTGCAGATGACAGCTTGATTTACATGGACCCTCATTACTGTCAGTCTTTTGTGGATGTCAGCACGAGCCATTTCCCTCTGCAGGTAATGGGAAATTACACTGAGCTGACTGGGGCTCAGTAATGTGAATTTAATAGTTTCTGTTAGTACTTAAGGATATGAATCCTAAAGCAGCCTATGCGCAATTACTGAGTCCCTGGCTGCTGATTTATTTGCTGTTCAGACATTTGAGGCTGCTGCTGCTGTGGAGAAATACAGCATGTGGAATATAAGGAGCTCAGCTACTATGATCCTGAATATTTCAGCACTGGTACACATAAAACCTATATTTATCATAGTGTATTAGACTACTGCATTGGAACTTCTCGTGATGCTTGGTCAAATGGTGCAGCACACAATGTGACAAGAGATCAGAAACAGCTAGACTTTTATTTTCAACAGTCTGTGAGTGTGACAAGATTAATTAGAACTGCGTTGCATTCATAAAACATAACATTTTATCTTCATCATATGTCCTTCTAGTTTCACACTTATATCTTTGATACTTTACTGTACTAACAAGCAATTCAATCATTGATTTTTAATATTACCAGCAATAACACAGTGCTGTCCATTTGACACAGGATTTTTTTTGTCATTTTGTGTTTCTAGTTGTATCATTGCCCGTCGCCAAAGAAGATGCCTTTCAGTAAGATGGATCCTAGTTGTACCATAGGCTTCTACTCTAGAAGTGTCCAGGACTATGAGAGAATCAGCCAAGAACTGTCCAAGGTGGGTGAACTAAAGGCTTTACTATTTGGAATGAGATGAGAGAATGGCTGTAAGTGTGATAGAACATTTATCATAGTCAAGACAGGAAATTGCGCAAAAGGGTTTCGGCATAATGCCATGATCTTTGGCATGTCTGCACAGGGCCACAAATGGTAAGTATAGGTGTTAACTGTAGATAAAATCTGCTCTATGACCATATTGCTTCTGTACATAAAATTAACTCGACACCAGGTGGCACCATTTAGCTGTGTATCTGAGGCAGGTTTCCCGTTTCCCCTCCCTGCTCTCCAGCTCTCAGGTGGGCTTCTTTGGATACTTCATGAAACTTTCCTGACTTTCATGTACCATTATTGTATGCTGTGTTTTTGTTTATGAATCAGGTGTTGCAGCCATCAGTGAAGGACAAATACCCAGCACTTTCATGCAAGGTCACGGAAGAGATTACGACCTTTCGGCAGCATTAACCCCGGAGAAGAGGGAATGGCCCTTCATCCACAACCCACGGACAGTGGCTGCCACTGCTGGAGACTTTGTGCTGCTCTGAAGGCCGACGCCAAGGGCAAAGGTCATGATCAGAGGCTTTTCAATGGCCGGCGAAGTGACTTTACCAGACAGACTGAAACATGCTTATCCAAGGCCAGGACTCTAGACCTCTCAAGACCCCATCTCAGACACTCCCTATACCCTATGGATCTGCTAGCTATTCCACAATTATTTCAGACACTTAAATGTATTTATTTATTTTCTCACACCAGCATTCATGGCTTAATTAGGTAAACTTAAAAACATTCAAATTGTTATCCTATATCGTAGATAGTTGCTGTTAGTTTTGACTACTCAAATGTAATCAGTAACATGATAAAAATAATCAAACATACCAGGAGTCTGTATTAGGGATATGAAATTGTACTGAGGGTTATGCGCTGTACTGAATCTTATACATTGTACATTATTGATACTGATGGAGAATCAGGTGCCTTGGCTTATTGGAAGAGTGACTCAGCCAAATATAACACACATGACCTTTTAAGGAAATCAGTGCTGCACTACAGAAGCCGTCAACGGGGATTATCAGAGGACGTGTATGAGGAAGGAAATCTCTGGTTCTATAGCTGGGCCTTATAACCGGGGTATACTGCTTGTATAGGAGAGGGCCATTCACATACTATAGTTCGTTTTTAGCAATACTGAGAAAGTACTGCAGGTTTGATTGGTCCAATATGTTCTAGGTTATCACATTTACCTTAGGAGGAAAAGTATTATGTTGCCAAATCATTTCGAGATGTTTTGCATTTTCTTAGGTAGATTATTTGAGCATTTCTGATTATTGTCCTTGAAAAGGTACTTTGGTTCATGACATTTCTTTTTTATTTGAAGCAAATTAAATGAGTCTAAATGGAAGGTTTGTCAATGTCACAGTCAAACACATCTATAGAGGTGACGGGAACAATGCCTTGTTTCTCCTTGCACTTACATTATAATTGCACTAGTTACAAACTTCAAATACACTATACTCACGTACTAACTGCATTGTAGTAATTGAACCACCTTGTTTAAATGGTGACAGACATTTGTAGAATACACCATTTTTTTATGTGGGTTGAAGATAAGGTTTAAATATAATTGAAATGTTGTACGATAATATTTGACTGTTTCAAGATCAGCCCCTCAACTGTAATACTATAAAGACAGCTAAATTCTACCAGTGTTGCCAAATGTTTACAAAATTCATCTCTTCATCACAATATTGATTCTCACGCTGCTGTGCAGCAACGTAGAATAAAGTCATAAGATCTTCTTAGAATTTCTCATCTGATCCCTGCACCTCTCTACATGTTTTAAAAGCATTAAAGAGAGAGATTTTTTTTGTTTTGTCTCATCTTGCAATGAAAAATACAAAACTTGACATGTGTTGAAATGTATTCAACCCTGTTTGTTACCCAGTCAAATGTACTAGATTAAAACTAATCGTACGTGCTAACCATCTCTACAGCCCATTAACCAGCCGGTGGGAAAATGTGACCCTGTGACACAGGCTGGGATTGTGTCTGCCTGTAGAGGAAAATAAAATATTGCTGTGTGCAACGACGCACTGTTGCCATGGGTAATATTTCTGTTGCCCCCATCGTTTGAGCTATGCTCTACATATTGTCATGTACAATACAAACTCTTGTATTATGAGGAGCTTGGCATTGGGCTCGGGGGTCCCAGTTCAGGGATCTGTTCACATGTCCATTCACTGAGAAACCAGAGAGCTCCAGCTCATCGACTCGGTACTGGTACCCCATGTGAATATAGCCAAGTTATTGTTACTTTTTGCGTATTTATTCCTTGTGTTATTATTTTTCTATTATTTCTCTTTTTTTTTCTCTGCATTGTTGGGTAGGGTCCATAAGTAAGCATTTCACTGTTAGTCTACACCTGTTGTTTACAAAGCATTTGACAAATACATTTGATTGGATTTTTATTATTTAAAACATTTTAATTTAACTAGGCAAGTCAGTTAAGAACAAATTCTTATTTACAATGACGGCCTACCCCGGCCACACCCGGACGATGCTGGGCCAATTTTGTGCCACCCGGATGTGATACAGCCTTATTTGAGCTGGTAGGGGACATAATGGCATCATTTACAGGAAGTGTCAGATCAGTACGTTCATACATAACAAGGCTGTTTTTAGGGCCAACAGGGTGACTCTGTGGACAGAGAACTGTACATCAACCCATTAAATATGCAGCAATGTTTCTGTATTTTGGTGCGGTGGATAGTCTGTAGATGAGGGGTTGCTGTGGAGAGGAATGTGATGGGAGGGGGAATGTTATGGGGGATCAGGATTTGGGGATTTTTGTCAGGCCCCAAGTGAACATGAAAGAGTGTGTTGTGCTAGGAGGCACAGAGATGGCTGCTGTGTGCTGTAAGGGTCTGCTATGTTCACCTTGTACTTACAGGGATGTATGAATATTTGATTGGGGAGTCATGGATGGGCTCAGGGTAAATGCACTGTACAAAGCCGCACACATACAGTGGGGAAAAAAAGTATTTAGTCAGCCACCAATTGTGCAAGTTCTCTCACTTAAAAAGATGAGAGAGGCCTGTAATTTTCATCATAGGTACACTTCAACTATGACAGACAAAATGAAGAAAAAAAATCCAGAAAATCACATTGTAGGATTTTTAATGAATTTATTTGCAAATTATGGTGGAAAATAAGTATTTGGTCA